>JAQFXW010004372.1:0-11110 GCA_034693945.1 Dendrobaena attemsi
TTAATAAGAAGTCGTTGTTGATTGGTCAAGCGCAGTGGCCTGATGACGTGGCTATTTAAATGAGGATAGGCCTACTACAGAGCTGAATGGACCAACCGAGGTCACGTATTATTAGTGCTGGCATCCGGGTCAAGGCCGTTTGAATTTTATCGCTTTATCATAGATAGGCCATACTCTCTCTAGTCAATACATTGACCTCGATGATTATTACTAATGAGGCCTTCTGCAGTCTAGTTTCTTCAGTTTATTTATTTGGCCGCTGCTTTGAATGTGCGAAAGTAAACGATTCTTAGAATTCAGAAGAACTGTTTAACCGTTTTGTGTGAGCATTGCACCTAATTTGACATATGTGCAGATCCGTCAAAGAATGGACCAACTCGACAGACCTGGGGACCAAGCCACGTAAAGAAAGTGAAGTCGGCAAAGCCCGGCTTCGGTCGGTTCGGATGGAGCAGAAGTGCTCCGAACCTCGACAAAACACTTTCGCACACCGGAAATCAGACTGCGCACACAGCCTTCAAACGCTTTGGTACATGCAACCAAGATCTCCAAGAAATTAATGTCATAATTTTATACTTTTTTTTTTGCCCCGAGGTATAAATGATCCCTCTGGGACTTATCTTACGCCTAATGATAAAAGCCTGGAACGGCACCTATTCCTCGTAATGCTGTATGGGAAAAGTTTATACTTGTTTTTATTTTCTTTCTATTTTCAGTCAAGCAGAATTAGCATTCATTTTATTTATTTAGAGCGACCAATTACTTTAATGTGATACTCCTAACAGATTGTTTTTAATTCAGTCATAGCTTTAGTTTCAGTTAATTATATTTTCAGTTACATTTATCGTTTAACTAAATCATTTCATTTTCAGTAAGTAGCATATTTATTATTTGCCGTTTATGAGAATCGAGTCACAAACTCGGAATCCTGGATGAATATAAGCTATTTCTTGTAGCGCATTGCTATGTTTTCGTGTTTCTTTATATTGCCCATTTTCTTTGTATGAAAAAACTATGAATTAGTGTTTTTTGTAGTTAATTGGTTATAGTTATTGCTAAAGATATTTAACAGTCTCAGCGGAATTTACCATTAACTAAATCATTTTATTTTCAGTTGACGAGAGTGGCACAGATTACGTCTTGGTCGACCGATATCTGTTCCACCGTTTGGAAATAAATGGAGTCTGTATGATTTGTTCTATTGACCAGAGCCACAAAACTTCTTCTGTTCTGAACAATTTATTAATGCGCTAGAATTGTTTGTAAATATTTGTAATATGCTTTGCAGATTATGCAGAGGATGAGTGGCCAGAGCAACTTGGCGAGATCAAGGCAAAGTCCCGCGCTCCCGGTTCGAGCAGTGAGCCCGGTACGCTCAAGCGATTTGCCGATCGCTCCCGTCAGGATCTTGTCCTCTACAACATGGCTGCCGTGCTGGCGTCAGTTGGCGCCGGGTTTGACATTCGCATCTCCAACTTGTCGGCCATCCACCCGCAGGTTCCGGGGGCCATGACGAGCGACGAGATTCCACCGGTTTTGAGGAAGGAGGCGTTCATCGGGCAGAGGCGTGACGCCTACTTCTCGGCCATCCGCGACTCGTTCATTGAACCGGAAAACAATTTCGCGGGCGACGAAATGGATGGCAGCACGCGATCGGCAATCATCAACAACACTTTCCACGGGATGACCAACCACTATCGTGCAAGCATCCACTTCGAAGTGCCAAACCCGCTCACGAAGCCTGCTGATGACGCCATATGCAAGCGTGCCGACAGCATCGGTTCGATGACGCCGTCCAGCGACGACAACTTCGGAGCGACGACATCCGTGTCGGGTCCGTCGTCACCATATCGGTCGTCGATCGACGACTTACAGTGCGACATCGGCAACGTGTCGCTGTCGATGTCTGTCGAATCCGCCGTCGGCGATTGTAACGCTCACCCACCTTCGTCCAATCTACCGAACCATTTCCAGCATCGTTCGAACGGTGCAGTGGAGACGCGGTCGAGTGACGCTGACGGTCGAGGAACGAACGAGGCTGTCGTTACCCATGCCACTACCACAAAAATCACGGACGTGCAGTATTACGGGTTTTCGCGGCCGACCAAGTCTCCAGTGCGACCGGACACGCTTGACGTGGTTCCCATCGCAAGCCAGACGAACTATGTAGCTCCGAAACGAACAGCGTATACTAGTCGTGCTTCGTCGAACAGGTTTCAACAGAATGCGTCCAACAACTCTCTAACTTACGTCGGAAACAGCTCCGGCATCGTTTCCGGAAGCAGTATTCCGTCGCTACGCTCCGTTACTTCTCCGGGCAGCACTCCTCCGCACATCGATCATCCTAGAACGCTGTTGGATATTGATATGGACGGCCAGTCGTGAGATGGGATCGCGCGCCTGCCGTCCGTGTATTTACTCTTCCCCAAATGAAATTCCAGTTTCGTCTGCTCATAAATCTCCAAGGGAACAAATTGCAGGAACGTTGTGCCTTGCTCATGTGGTGCCACATTATGGGGTACCATTAAAGGTAGATTCTTGAAGTTGTCGTCATATCTAGGATTCCGATGATGCTGGAACGTGTGCCGTCGTAGGCGTGTGTAGTCCTGCTACCGAAAGCGGCTTCTGTGTCTCGGTAATAATCAAAGGCAGACTGAGGTAAAACGTAATGTTTTGGTGTTGTGAACAGTCGCGAGTTGAGTTTTGTTTTATAAGCCAGATTGGTGGTCTAGCGGAGATTACGGTGTGTGCCTTAATTGCAGTACGCTGCGTGTGGTCGTTTCGGATGTTTTCCAATGGTTGTTGTGAGTTGCGCGTTTCTGCATCCGACTTTTGCGTCTTCTTTCGTTGTTCCCGATTAATGTCGCTAGTTAAGGTTCTTTGTATCTTGTGCAAAGTTGACCGTGCAACCTACAAAGCAAGGTTCAATTTTTGCTTTGTCTCAAAAGTCCTTAGGCTCAATTGTGACAGATGAACGTGTGTGCATAACTGTATATAGCATATCTTTCGTTAACTTGCTGTGACTACCGTTGCTGCGCCATGTTTTCATATCAGTCGTTGCTCTTGTTTTCAATCTAAATGTACTGTGCTGCACGATGGTGTAGTGGTGCGGTTCGGCGCTTAGCGACCGATCGCAGGTTCAAATCCACCTCAAGACACTGCGCTAGGGCCTTTACTCACAATTGTTTTATGATGCCTCAGCATCATCGCTGTAGTGGACTCGAAGAAGCTCTATCGAAATCTCCTAAATAAATAAAATAAAATGTGGAGTTTAAGAAGAGAACTCTTCTAATTGCAGTTTGGTGTTTACCTTGTTGCCCGATGCGCAGTTATGCGCTGAAAGGACTAAGGTCTAAGGTAAGGTTTACCTGTGATAGCTTTGTCTACGCGTTTGCTGTTGTAGCTATCTCCCCCCGTAGTTATCTTCTTCATTTGAATTCTTCTTTCATCAAGATTGTCAAATCCTAAGCATGGTACACTGTTGCAAACTTCTCCTCTATAGAATTATAAATTATCGATAAATACACTTTGTTTCTTCTGCATTTACCTTCTGTATTTGATTCATGAACATTTGCTATCTAGGGCTTTCATCTTCTTGTCACTTGGGTATTTTAGAATACTGGGTTAGTTTTTAACATGAAGTTTTCACTCCTATTTTGAAACATTGTTCGTACCACGAACATGTATTAAAGTGGGTTTTATCTTCTTTCGTTTGCACAGTCTCGGTTTGAACTTGTTATGCTCAAGTAATCATAGCCTCCGTTTAAGTTATGCGCATGATTTAACTTGTGTTTGCCCTATTCACTTTTGAGAATTTTCTATTTTGTTAAGTTTAGCATTGCAACGCTTTTGCTCTTCTCACGAATTCTATTCCCACCTTCTATGTTCGACCTCTGGTGGTTGATTTTAGAAGTCATACTTGTATGGCCCGTTATTTTGTTTTATTACTTCAGCTCAGGAAGCTTTGCATTGCTCGTTGTTAACTTCTTGCTCCTATTTGTTTATGTGTCCATGAAAATCTTAGTATTCCACAAACTGTCTTTCTGATCAATGACTGTTTTTTGATTTTGACCAATTTACAAGCGAGTGTTTTCTTCTTCAGTCATCTTCTCTATGGTGTGCATTCAGAGTGCTCATGTCATACCACTTGCTATTTTTTCTTCTTGTGTCCAACACTTTTTTGCAATTCTTTTGGTGTGCCAGAGATTCATTTGGTTCATTGCACCTCTAGTTACAACCCTGGGCATTAAAAGTCGTGGGATCAGTATTTTCCAGCAACATACGATTTGTTATTTCTCGTAAATCTTTGTCTGTCTCATTCCATCACAGTCTGTGCTTCTGACTCAATTTACCTGCTTTGCTCTACTTCTGATGATCATTTTGCGTAATATAGTCAAGTGAGGCTTTTCTGGTCGTTAAATTCAGCAACCATGTATTAGTAAGGATGCAATGTCTTCTGGTATTTGCATGTTGTCTGTTGGGACAGGTCGTGATTCTGTAGACTTTTATTAGGGCGACTTGTATTAGAAGTGATGTCCTTTGAAGGTAACAGATTATAAATGCTTTTGCATCCGGTCTCTTACGTTATTATAAAGATTTGAAGCACGTGCAGATTTGCGCAGAATGTGAATTACTACTGCTGAGATATATTCTTAAGTGTAAGATGGGTGCACTGTTGTGTTAGAGTGCAGATTCTCCAATACATCAATGCTCTGTTTGTCAGCAATTCAATCAGTTTGCTTCTGTGCAGCCAGGATTTTTCTTAACTTTTGGCTGAAATGATCGCCTGTCAATGCCTCGGTACGCTTTCACCGAAGAAACTCTCCGTTGCCTTTTATGGCTGTCATGGTTCAATTCGTTTTGATATTTCACATTCTGTGCCAACCTTATCAACTATCCTGCGGCATGTTTCCGGATTGGAGGATTATGCTTTTCATTCCATAGATTTCTAAAGATAATATTAGCGGAAGAGTGAAGTAGAAGTAGCGAGATGGAACTGGTTTCTGCTCAACTCCCCGGAAGCCAGATATATACGGCAGCCAGGTGCGTTTTATCTTTTTATAATCTGTTCGGAAACTTGTTTTATTAATTGTTCGTGTCATTTGACGTCATTAGCCAACGCTACGCTAGCGTACCTTGGGTACCTGTGCCTTGCAAAGTTTTTGATGCTAAGTATAAAAATGGTATATGCGTTTGTGTTAGTAACTGGTATATATTATATGCCTTACTCATTTATAAACTGCTTCATGCGATAATACTGTACATTTGAAATTGAATAGAGTGGCGATTTACTTCGACCGATATTTGTGCAGGCGTTTAGATTAATTGTGACAAATGGGATTTGTGTATAAGGTCGATCAGTTGGTAAATGTATTACTGATTTTGGAACACCTTTATTTTGTTCATGCAACCCAATATATACTGGGTTTTGATACAGCATGTATGTGTTGATGTGTGCAACATATGGGAACCTTACAATATGATATGTAATTCGATTAAAGCTCTTTTCAATTAATCATTCATAAATTTAATTACCCTTAGAACATGATCTTCTTACAAAAGGGTATTTGATGTCTGAAAAGCTCTTTTCAATTAATCATTCATAAATTTACTTTACCCTTAGAACATGATCTTCTTACAAAAGGGTATTTGATGTCTAAAAAAACTATCGCTTCAGTGAGATTTGGTTGGTATATGCATATATTAAATGACATATTATATATACATACTAAATAATGTATAGATGATGGTACATAGATGATGGTTGTATGTAGTTGTATTGCATGCATGACATTGCATGTAGACTTTTGACACATGGTTGCTGTTGCTTGTATTAGACGATTCAGCTTTTACCTGTGCAACGTTTTTTATGCTGAAAACGTTAAATACGCACATTTAATATTTATGTTATTGTATGCTTATGTGTGTGTGTGTGTGACATTTTATGTGACCTGTACAACTACTACTGTGTTGTAAATAAATCTCTGTACATAGCCAAGTCACACCTAATTAACTGCTTCATGATTTGATAAGTTTGTTTTTATATAAATTTATTACAATGTTATCATAAATTTTAATGTATATATTATTGCATTATCTAAAACTTTACTGAGCGTAGCTTTCGGATGTGCGCAACTCTGAACACGGAAGTGGTTTCTTTCAGATGTTGCCTATGAATGGGTTTCTAGAAGGAAGCTATATAAATTTTCTAAACGAATGAATGTCACGTGCGTTTAATGTTTAACAACGCAAAAAGTCGAGGCCTTCTTCAGCCGTGGTCTGTGATACAACTTGGGTTAAATGACGACACGTCCGGTTCTGCCCAAGAGTCATGACGTCAGTTTCGTAAACGAAGAACTGTGTGCTTCTTCAGCACCTTGGGTTGCATTTAAGGGCAGGTGCCATGACCGTGGGCTGTGTTAGGCCTGTTGGTCTTCAATTAGACCCAAAATTCTCTCTGTTTAACAATTTCAACTTTGTTCCTCCACCGTATGCATCCACTTGCGCTCTTCTCTTCTTTTGGCTTCTTCTGCCCCTCTCGTGGACCGCTGCGATGCATTTGGTCACTGGTCCCATGCATTGGGCTACCCGTGTGGCTTTGCCTTGTTCCTCTTGGTAACCTTTTCCTATGTGGTCTTAAGGCTGTCTTGTTTGACAGACTTGAAGGGCAGCTGTAACAATTCAGTGTGATAAATAAGATCGATAAATTTCTGGGACGTGGTTGAGTATGAGCTCTGATCTCTCTGCGACAGTTACTGTCCGCATGGACGACCTTGAATAAGTCCTTCGATTAGCAGCGACTTGTGTCCGGTCATGTGTAGGAATTGGTGCATAACATCAATTACAATAATATTTTACCTGTCATTGCATTGCCTATCTGTCATAAGCAACCTTTTGATAGTTTTACTGCTAAAAATGACCAAATTCATGACCAGATCTCTGATAATAAACCTTTGTGGCCATTCAGTTTTGCAGCCGAGTTCGGAATCCCGGTGTACCCTGTAAATTTTGAGTCCTCTTGTTAAGGCTACAACCCAACGAAAGCATTTTGAGTTGTTGGGTTTCTGTATAGGCCAATCAGTTATGCAACTTTATGGATACATTGTATGGTGTGTATTGAACTACATGGTGGTCGAGTGATACGAACGTTTGACAAGAATGGAGTGTAGCATAGAGTGTGTTTGGTTTGGTCCTCGCATTATACGGTTTCGTTATGTATGAACTTTGAGAAAGTCTTTAGTGCATTGATGGGTCCATTCAATAAATACACTTAATTCAATAAAAAGCAATTATAATACTGAATTGATATGGTGATTGACGCTGTGCTTTGATGGGGTAAATCTGTAAATTCATTGTTAGACGAATCGGGGACTTAACCGAGACGTTTGGCTAAGCAGTATTTATTTAAACTGCCTACACTGTTTTACGTCTGCAGAAGACAATGTAGAGCTAGTCACAAACCATTAGTTTTAAGAGTTAATCTGGTCTCTTTATACTAATCTGGTCTCTTCATACTTTTGCAACAGCTACAGGCTTCTGAAGTTCTGTTGCTTCTTAGCTAATTCTGAAAATGCGACTTCATATGAGTCAGTTCTTAACTAGTTTAGTGTTCCGGATATTTAATTATCGAAGACTTCTGATTATCAGTGAGGCGCATATGTTGACTAAACTCCTTTGACTTTCATACTAACGTGAACCATGATATCCAGAGACAAAAATACTGGATACTTGTTATAGCATGCAACATTGAAGCAAAATTGTGATAATGCACGGTGAGGACTTTAATGTTGATTTAAACACTCAGAAAGTAGACTTGGTATATAATATAAGCACATTTCAAGGTTGTCCTTAATTTGACTCCGGAAGCCAGTGCTTTTTTGTGATGGTACGTGCCTGTACGATGTACCGGGACCTTTGAACCTATTTAAGTTAAAAAAATTACATTGTGTTTTTAGCAATTATAGTAAAATTAAAACTAACTGTGTATTATGCATTAAAACTTATATGCTAGGTTTGCAAAATGTGAGTAATAACTTATAAAAGGTCATCGGTATTTTTAAAACATGGAACGCCCCCACCCCGAAAAAAATCCGTGATAAATTTTTTTTATAGTTTTGCGTACCGGCACCTATATTTTTTTAAAAAAAAGCACTGCCGAAAGCATTGCAGAACTGCATGAAGTTTTAGTGCAATTGTTTTTAATAGCTTTACAGCAAATAATGTCTGACATAAGGAAGGCCATTTGTTGCTAATGGCTTTCGAATTGCTCGCCAATATACCAATGCCTGTCTGCATGCTATAAAAGAATTTGCTCAAGGTATTGACATTGTCTGGAATTCTGTGTGGTTTGTTTTGCTGCTTGTTGGAACTTGCTCATGATTTTTATTCTTCGTTACTATACTTGTTAGTATATTTGTCTCTACAGGATGTCTCATTAGTTAGTTTTGATAAATTTAGGCACATATCCACACTAGAAAGCAGTTTTATTCATCAATAATAGACTACATTTTCCCAAAGCTTGTGGACTTTGAAATTGAATTGACTTGAAAAATTGGAATTTCTTTGCTTAACAACAAATTAATTTTCTAAACAGATTATTTACCAGTATATTATAACACAGTGTTTTGCACCAGAGGTTTGCTAATATAAAATAAAATTTATTTCAATTGTTACACAGTTGGGAATATGAACGTAAATTTAGTTAAGGTTACAAAATGAAGTCGTAATGGCATGACCTATTTAAAGGTGTTTCTTGATTTTGTTGCCACTGATATAACAAGAACAAGTTTATGGTGTAGTAGTATTTTTAATTGTTTTTATTTACTATTATTTCCTATTATTATTGTTTAGATAATAATATTGCTTTTGGTACCAGCCACCATAATTGAGAAACAACGAAGCTTGTATAGCGCTACACTTGCTGAGATACCGTATCTGTACTGAAGGCCTCTGCAGATTTTGTACTTGGAAACAGAACCTGCATGGAATCCTGCTTCAACCGCAATTAAGTGCTACGTGGCTTGTTGGTGCAGAGGTGCTTCCGTCTGCACCACTCGTACTTGATTAAACTGAATTACTGTTTTGTTACAACTGCATAATACTTAGTCATCAACTGTTTATGTGTAAAGCTTTAGCATATCATCGATGGTTCTAGGCAACAGATTCTGAGTATATACAGCGAAAGCTTTCGTATTTTACGCCTGCTTTTAAGTCAGTAACTGGAAATTACTTATTATGTTGACCAAGAGCTAGCTTATAAAATGAACAATCATAACAGATGCCTGTATTTTGCTGTAAAAAGTGTTAGCCTTGCTGAAATCAGCTGTAAAGCTTGCAACGTTAGGCAAGAAATGATCAGTAGTGTAATGAACTTTAAAAGTTTCAATAGTCGAGGATTTATGTCTTTCGTTGTGGTATATTCTTCTTTCGGGCGAATCAGTTTCAACGTGGAGTACAGACCATTTTGAAAGGTGTTTTAATGACGAAAGTTTCACCCACAGTATTTTCTTATGCTTTTGTAATTAATGTGTTGCTTATCAGGTTTGTGGAGAGCGCGATTGTCTGTCTCTTGCGTGAATCATGTAAATAATATATATTATATTTTTGCACTGATTTCTAGTGAAGCAATATACTGCGTATTAGTTGTGCTTTCTGGTCGAAGGAAATTTTTCATGAAAGAAATTTTGATATGCATGAGATTTCCGTTTCTAAAACTGTCTTGAGATAAATAAAGCCAGACTTCTTGTTTAAGTGTCATCACGACTTGTGACCTTTATTAACATTTCGAAGGCATGTACACGTTAGTCTTAAGTCTGCACAGCAGGAAGTAATTATTATCTTTGACCTTGCTATAGTGTGACACGGTGGCCGATCGTGTAGCGCGTCGGCTCACGGAGCAGGCGATGCATGGTTCGATCCCGTGTAGCGACCTTGGGCAAGTTGTTTGCGCACACGTGCTTCTGTCACCAAGCAGTATAATTTGGTACCGCGTAAGCTGGGAAGGAAACGGCAAGTCCTGCGACACACCGGCCCTGTGTCCAGTATCTTGGGATTCGTCTATTGCTGGCTCAGGGCCAAGGAAAAGGAGATGAGTGCCTCCCAATGGGCTTATATAGGCCCGTGGTTGGACTTTACCTTTTTTACCTTCAAGGCAAATACTCAGAAGTGAATAATATATGCTATCTGGATAAATGAAGTTAAATAGGCTTCCTAGCAAGATTGTGTTCTAATGACGAAAGATTGATTGTATGATATTAGTTAAATAATAATCAATAATTAATTAGTGGGTTAACAAATTGACAAATTAGGCCGAGTGAGTGAATGGATGAATTATTTATTTGCTTATTATTTATGAATATTTAGACGAATTATGACTTAATGGCTCGATGAATTAATAGGCCTACGTTAATGACTAAAGAATGAGCTACATGTAGGCTACTGACTTATCGATTGATTGATTGATTTCTAATTGGTCTGTCGCTTCATTAACTGTTGATCGATCGGTTGATTGATTTATTAATTGATTGACTGATTAATTTATTGATTTATTGATTGTTCGATTGATTTCTTATTAGTCTGTCGTTTGATTAACTATTGATCGATCGATTGATTGATTGATTATTTGATTGATTAATTAATTGATTTATTGATTGATTGATTTCAGATAACGTTCACTTCATGCACACAGTCCACCTGGCAAATGCTCTGGCCGATAGCGATGTCCTCTTTAGGTCGAACGTAAGTTTCATTCCATCTCTCAGTCTTTCTGTTTTAATTAAAGATTCACAGATAAGATATTAAATGAGGATTATTAGTCATGTTACTGTAGGGTTTACATGTACAAGAGTAGATTGGATTCCTCTCACTGCCTTATATTCAGTTTAAAATTCTCTCTTACCTACAGAGCTGTTTTGGGTCAAAAGGTAAAAGGTAAAGGTAAATCGATTTTTCTATAGCGACTGTATATGGCCTCGATTCCATGGGTGAGATCCTTCACTACCGCTAGCCCGTTTAAATGGACGTCACGCCATTTCGGTCCCCGTGAACGGACCGTGCTAGCCCGAGATTTTGAAATCTCTGAATGTCCGCCGGCACCAAGGCTCGAACCGGG
>JAQFXW010004373.1:0-11110 GCA_034693945.1 Dendrobaena attemsi
GAGTACGGGAAAACAGGCGATTATTACGCCATACATGAACCAATTCATCCACTGAGTACCTAAAACACAAGACATACGTCAATATCAATCTATTACTCTGTTTTCACATGAATTGTGACTAGAATCTTCCTTAAATATGGTTACCTATTAAATCTGGCTAATTTTGAATTGGATGAACCAGTTTTCGGCATATGCTAACAGACAATAACAAATTTCATCTGGTGTGAACGAAGGAGTCCTTCCACATTTCCTAGTTCCTTTGACAAACGGAGAAGGAGAGGAACTCGGGTGAATTGGAGAAACAAAATTATGGAAAGTCACATGCTGTCATAGACATAGGTGAACGAGTCAGAGTAAAAATTTCTGGAAAACAGGAAGTGGATAGAGATTTCGGACGGGAGGAAGAACGAGAAAGTAAGGAAGAGGGACAAGGTGGGGAATGGAGTAATGGAAGAGTGACATGAATAGGGAGAGAGATTATGACAGAGTTAGAGAAAGAAACATTTCTCTGAATCAGGGCACAGACATGGGATGGCCAAATTCTAGTTTAGGTATATCTGGATAATTTGTAAGGATTTTCAGTACTCAACTTCTTTGTAGTGTCATCGGAACCTGACAGTGACTCCAGTCCATTTGAGAAATAATTGCCGGCACAATTCAATCAATCAATCACAATTTGTTTAGAACCCCTTCAAGATTTCTACCCAGGACAAGCGGAAATATTGTAACTTGTCCTGACATTGAAACCAGTCCATTCGAGAAACAATTCTAGGCACAATCACATCTTGTGATGCTGAATCAATAATGTAGGCCTATAAATGCTCATAAATTACTAATCTCTACCAAGAACAAATGAAAGCTTTATTTAAAAGCACAATATATTCATACTTTGTGAATTAAGTCTGTGTTTTATATTTTAGCATGAAATTACATTAAGACCATTGCAAAAGTTGGCATCAAAATTCCAAAACTTAATGACCAAGCTCATTTACCAATGGATGTCACACACTCTAACTCTGTACTTACCAACATTAGGAATGAGGAAGATGAGGAGAAAGAGAAGTGGAACAACGTTGTAGACAAGCGTCATGACGGTGCTGACACAAACTTCTGGCACCGGATACGAATTCTCAATGGCAAGCTCGTAATACAGTGGTACAGCACCATTATTTGACAGACCTTGCAGAATGGCAGCTACGAACAATTGGACTACAAGGAAAGCAAAAACAAGTGTAACCGACATTTTTGCATCTTACTTGTTCACACAGCCACACACATACACGCAGCACCAGGTTTGAATGCACAAAGCATCAGTCAACAACTGGTGACCAATTTAATGGCACAGAACAAATAATATTGTAAGCAAAATATATCCAGATATATTGCTCACCGACTCAAATTCCGAACAATTGCTCATCCAAGAATTTTGAACTCTCACTGAGAGTTTACACTAGAATAAATGCATTAATACAACTTTATTGTAAGGAAGTTAGCCTTGTCTACTAACTTACCCTTACACAAGCCTCATGCTCTTGGCTCTTAGTTTTTGACATGGCAGAATATGCGTTACAGAGTCTTACATAGACATTGATCATGTGATGACTGAAAGGCCTTCATGTGCATAGTGACAAGTAACCGGAGCGTAATTGCAAATCAATTTCTGTATTCAAAACTAGACACTGAGTCTCACCATCACTTTGTCTTATTAAAAAGCACTAATATTCTGTGCTGATAATAATTACAATAAATGAGCTAAATAAAACACGGGTATTCATATAGAGAAGGCTCCAGAAAGAGACAAACAGCACAGACTCAATACGCACACTCTTTGTACTAAAGCAATATAATTGGATTTCTATAGCACGACCCAAAAAGAAAACCAAATCAGAGGTACGGGGGGGGGCACCTCTTTTCCTCTGCCGGTCCGTCTCTCTGGAACAATCGGTCAGTTCAAGACGCTTTTGCTGCTCACCTCGAACCACTCACCTCGAGTTCGGCGATTCCTAGGCAGCCGTGTCAGAACGCCCTTGCGAGTTACTTAAAGGTAAGGCCATAGTCAGGATTTTGTTTCAGGGGGTGGTAATCCCGCGTTCTACAAAAACTTGAATACCTTTTTTTAGTCATTACTCATATTTGGCAACCTAAGCGTGAACGTTTGTATTATTCAATTTATTTTACATAATTCAATTGTGGGTGTTTTAACACCAAAAAAATCGTATTTTGCAACTTTTCCCATTAAACACAAATTTTTACATTATCATTATTTCATTTTGGGGGTGTTTGAACACCCAAAACACTCCTTGTCTACGGCCTTGCTTAAAGGGCACTACATAAATGATCTTATACAATGTAACATACATACAACATTCCTAGCAACAAGAATAACATTCAAAAACTGACTCAACTAGTCAGAACCCGTACCTTTCGAATATGCAATGTATCTCTGTGCAATGAGGAGAAACCAGAACGTTGATAGAATGCACGTGACGTTTAGCAACAGCAGAAATAACTTCATCTTACCAAAGAATACATCGGACGCTCTAAAATACCAGACAGCAGCAACATGCAGGACAATTTCAACTTAGAGGAAAATCCTATGCACCAACTGTAAGAGAAGGTCAAGGCAGTCGGACAGATACCGAGTGTGGCTTAGTCAATAATATGGAGAGTACAAGTTCGATACTTGCGGAAGGCATGTTTGCTGCCAGGGGTCTGTTAAGCAAGTCCTTCTTGTGCCATTGATGCTCTTCTCTCCTAAGCATGTGTGTAAGTCTAAGCTTTGAAAGAAGAGCAACATCAACTACTAACACAGAATTGTATTGTATTGGCAGGAGCAACAGATTTCCTCGACTCCCAACCTTCAGTTACCATTGGACGAATCCTAGTCCTGGAGACAAAACCCTGTATCTCAAGCCTGGTTGCTGACTTTCCCATTCACACAACTACCAACTTACAGTATTTGGTCACACTGGTAAATGATATGTCTAGGCTAATCACACATAACTCAAGAAGTTTCAACCCCATAAACATTCGTGCACTACTAAACAAAACTCTATGAAATAGCACAAATTTCAAAGGTCTACATAACATCTCAGTTGCGATTGATTTTCCAACAGTTAAGCCTCTCCATGAGACTGTGCCACAAGGGCTTAAAGTCCTTGGGTGCCGAACACCATAAGTATTGAAACTTGCATTCTCTAATGTTAGACCTGGCTAGTCAATAATTTTTACATTTTATGTGTAAAAAATAAATGGCAGGCACTACGTGACTTAAACCGACTAATCAGGAAATATAAAATTTATAAAAATGCATGAACATCACACGATGCATCTTAAGGACCTCAGAAAATCGCTGGACATCCAGTCATCAAGGCACCAGTAAAATAAAAGCACATTATTTTTACGGTAATTTGAAAATGAATATGGGCTGCTTGGACAAATGAAGCAGACGCGATTCTGTCGTGATTACCTTCCAAAAATAACGGCAGCAACACATCCGGCAGTAACAGATGAGAAGCCAAGCCAACCAATATCTATCTGCAAACACACAATAAATGTCACTGATACTTTCATCATTGGGCACAAGTCCCCAAACAAACGTATCAAACTCACAAGGACAAAATATATCAAAACATATGCTCTACAAGATTGTTCAGATATTGAATTAGATGCCATCATGCAAACTTGTTTGTCAAACTGTTTGATAAATCTGATGTGACTGCACGTTAATAATTAACGATTGAGGCAGGAAAGCACCACTTTAGTGATGTTCAGACAAGAATTTCACTTACACTTTAAGCAAGATCTCCTCAATATCTGTGCAGGAGTCAACTGTGAAACAGAAAGAATCATGACAAGAGAAAAGAGAAAGCAATTCATACTTCTGGCATCAGCTCTTTCAGGTTGACGCCAAACAGCCCGCTCCAAACTCCATAGATACTGACAGACATTCCAAACGGAAGACAGACCAACCAGAAGTTGCAATTCTCCCGACTACAGTACAATTACAACATTTCGATATAACTGGCTCCATAAATAAGATCATTTATTATTTATTGAAATCATGCCTGCATAAGCAATAATAACAGAAGCGAAAAACATTTGCAACAGTAAATCTGTAGTAAAAAGATGATTGCCCATGACCCAACAAATACAATAATTATATGTAACTAAATAATAGCAATACCAAACAAAATAACTGCGCCAATAATTGCTGTTAAAATCTTTGTTATCATTATAATGGTTGTCATCACATCAACATTGTCATCATAATCATTGCCATTGTGGCTTACATTTCTAAATCATCATCATCATCATGGTACTTGGGAGTAGCATAGAACTAGTCATTCAGCAGAGCTGAGGGAGAGACTTAACAGTACAAATGCATCTTTGCTTCAAAGACTAACATCCGCACAAAAACAAGTGGCTCAATTATATGAGTGAAATTAACTACATGATATAAATAATTCAAATCGAACCTGAAGAGATCTTTAAGACCACTGGCGAAGTTGAGTTTTCCCATGGCGGCTGTTATGCTTGGCGATGATGGAGGTTTTGATGGAAAGTATGACATGACCATCACGAATACCAGACAACAGATGCTGCATTCTGATAATATTAGAATCAGGCAAAAAAGGTAAAAAAATTATGTTTACTATTCCACAAAAATTATGTCCTACAAACAGGTGCCAACTGAGAAGAACGTCATCCTCCATCTATAGAGGATTGTCATCCTTCATACAGGATCCATGCAATCCCTCAGTTCGGATCCATGCAATCCCTCAATTCTCAACCTGTAGGTCACAACTCCAACGGGGTCACCTTACAATTTTCCAGGGTTCACCTGGCACCTTCAGAAATTGAAAAATATGTTGTCACGTGCAGTTACTTACAAATTATCACACACTTCAGTGACCTAAAAGTAGTATTTAAGTCACAGTCAAAGTTGAAGAAGCTCTGGAGAGTGCACAAGAACAATTTAATTTAGGGCCTATTCAATTTCACTTCTACAATTTTCACACATTGTAATAAAATTACACAGTGTTTTCTTGATTAATGATAAATTTTATTATGCTACTCTATGTGCGATGCATAATTACATCAAATTCTATATACATTAAGTGTAACGGATAACCATAGAATGAGAAGTGGAATTAATGCACCTCAATGGAAGTAAAAATGCAGTGAAGGAATTTAGATCATTTAGATGAGTTTTGGGGTCGCCACAACTTTGGAAATATTATCGAGGGGTCGTGGCACTAAAAAGGTTGAGAACCTATATGGTGGTAAAGGAATACATGGATGCAGTATTTTCCACCATCTGAAACGGTCTGTTTGGTCTTGTTGTGAGGTTTATCACTTATTCCTGTTTCTCCTTTTCAACGTCTAAAAAGCCGGACGGATTGGTTTGTTTGCTTAAGCAATGAATCAGCCATTGTAAAATTTCAAGTACATGGGTCTGGTTTAATGATCTGCACATATTAATCGCATAAATTCAGTTGTTTTCTCTAATTTGCCTTCGACAGTGACCCGAGCGTTACTCCATTATACTTATGATGAATGACAACAGGAACTTTCGCATGTTCTAGTTCGCTCTGTACACAAAGGTCAAGACTCCCTAAAGGGGTGGTTCTTGTAAGATTTCTTGTCCTTGTCACTGTACCACACATACCTACAAACACACACATGCGCGCGCACACACACACATACGTCATTCTAACTATCTCCTGCCCCTATAATTATATTCAATCTATCGCTTGTCGTTGTGTCCCCTCCACTGATCAGCTATTTATATCTCTTGCATTGAATCTATTGATGAATTTATATGAATCTGTGGGAACTCATCAGTGGTGACCCTTCTATCTATCTACCAAGTCACATTTTTCAATTGATTGCTTTTTTAAATGAAGTTCAATAGGTTAGCAAAAGGAATGTCCACAAAGTCTTAAGATATAGACACAAAAGTTGATAACCATAAAGATACTGTCAATTAAGACAGATAGTAACACTTACCACATAGAAGCATTCATAAAACAAAGATATAGTAATAGAATAGGAAATTTACAATTTCCTTTTAACTTACCAATGTATCGACAAAGAAGTATTTCACTTCTCATCGCTGCAATATCTGCAAAAAGTCAATGAATATTCATTTTGTGGCAGGTTGCCGAACATTTGGATAACAAGGTTCATACTGGATTTCCCTTACATACTGATAAGCAGATATCCTCTGATTCTATCATTTTATT
Source organism: Dendrobaena attemsi (assembly GCA_034693945.1). Lineage (NCBI taxonomy): Eukaryota > Metazoa > Annelida > Clitellata > Crassiclitellata > Lumbricidae > Dendrobaena > Dendrobaena attemsi. The sequence goes on from JAQFXW010004373.1 coordinate 6,249, forward strand.
CGTCATACAAAGTCTTGTCTTGTAACCTGAATATGTTGCTTTTACCGATGTCTTCTTCATTTATCATCGATAAGAAGCTCTTTGCTCTCTCTAAACTACCGTACTACTTTGATATATATGGCAATCAATCAGTCAATCAATTAATCAATCAAAATTTGTATAGCGCCCCTTCAAGATCCCTACTCAGAGGCACTCCCATCCCAGGCCAAGCGGAAATATTCGGTCTTCAGCAGCTGGTGGAAGTGAGCACATATACTGCCTTAGAGCAGGCGCATGGACAGAGGTAGCCCGTTCCAAGTTATGGCAAATGAGCATATCATTTGCTCTTAAGCAGGTGCTACAAAAATAATTAATTTACTTTTTAGAATGATACATCTTTAACAAACTTGGACCAACAATTATCAACACAGAAAAGTGGAATCAGCTTAAGCAAAAAAATGTAAACCTCGATTCATCCGACAGCAGGCTTATAAAAAATTTTCAATAAATTTATTTGCAAAGTTTTAAATTAAAAACTCCAAGCACTCACTTGAAAATGAGTCGTTGGTAAAGCCACTGACAAAGAACAGAAACAAAACACGTCAAAGAAATACAAAACAGTTTTTCCAGCAGGAGATGTTAAATACGAAAACAGTGATGCTAATAATTTGAAACTTAAATTTGTTTCCCTGGAATACAAAATAAAAATAGCTTATGAAATTATTGTCTATCTAATTTGAACAAGAACAACATTAAAGATGATTATATTTTAGCAAATTCCAAGCAAATACATACAAACATAAACAATAAGAGAGATAGAAACAGATGCAAAAGAAATGTTCACAAAGTGATGGAGAGATGGAAGTACCTCGGTGGAATAATCTCCTTAGCATCAGGAGCCTCCACAATCAGAGGACCTAAGAAACAACATAGAAAATAAATTCTGATTTCAACTGGTCTATGATTTAATAACAATCTCACTTGAAGTGACCATCATTACCAGAGAATTATAATTAATTGCCGCTTACCGGTATGTTATAATGTATTCTCGCAATGAAACTACACATAACCAGTATGACCCAAGTGCTGCATAATTCAGACATCATATCATATCCACTAAGAGAGACACACATAATAAACTGAAAGCAATAATTCTAAGAGAACAGGAAAATTAGTCATATCTTTCTAATACGTCTAAAACTGTAAATATATTAACAAACTGTGTAACAAGACTTTTAGCAAAATCAGCAATATAATAAATTATATTGCAGGCACACTTAACACACCAGGAAAATCATGAAGTCCTTAATAGTTAATGCAATTTCAGACTACGTTAGCAGTAATGATTTTAACAAATAGATAGTATTTATTACGCAGCTACCAAATAATGTTATAAAGTACTTATTAAGTAAGCAAGCCAACATATAACCCGAGTTTTACGCAACCAAACAAAGGAGCACGAGTGTGTCAAAGTTGAACTGTAAAGTGACGAATGTTCAATCCAGAGACAAAAGAACCAACACACCACAGAATGCAACGACATCAGAGAAGCAGAGTCCTAACCTAAGAGAAAGCATGCAGCTCCTCCAGCAAACCCTGAAATGGTTGCAATTGCAGTAGCAGTTGCTCTCTGCTCTGGAGGGAACCACTGAGCTGAGATGTATGGACCCGACGTAAAGGCAACTGGGCCAGCCAGTCCTATCACGAGGTGTGCCAAATGAGCCAACCTGTACAAACATGAGCCAAATGAAATTACATCAAATACCAATGTGCATATTTAGTCACATCACGTAATGCAATGTACAATTTACATGCTTAGTTACAGAGTGTTTTAATGTACACATACAGTTACATAAGCCTTCAACAATTCATTCTGACCAGAGTGACCATTTTCTCTGCAAAAATCTAAAGAGGTACTCACGTTAACGCTTTAAAAACGAGAATGTACCGAAGTGGCTGGGAAAACTAATGTAACTCGTTGAGAAAGGGTAAAATAATAATAAAGTAAACAGTGCATTAATAAAATAATAATTAATTTAATGGCACTGCGATGGACAATTACACAGATAACATATAAAATTTATAAGATTTATATTATATTATATTCACATTGGAAGGACACCTACGGGCGGAAGAGGTCCGACCCAACGGCCTCCTTACCCTACCCGGAGAGGATTGGTCACCACCAGGCAAAAGGACCAAGAAACCTTCACATGAAGAGGAGAGCCATGGATACCATCAAGGATAGAGTAGTTTGAGGACGGCATGTGAAGGCCTCATCGTTGGCGCGGCCGGACGGAGGAGAGGAATGTATATGATGACATTCACATAAACATTACATTACATAACATTACAGAAGCAAAAGCAAAGAGCACAGAATAAAGAAAATTTAGACTGAGTAAGAGTGTCATATTGTTGAGGTTTGTGATACCAGACAAACAAACGACACGAGTGCCTCAAAGACAACTGACCCTGTGGCATACGGTGGAGATGTTGTAATGCAACGCAGAGCTGACCCAACGACTAGTAACACAGCTGTGACCATCATCGAAATACGAAGACCTAAATTAAACATATAAATACAGAAAGTAAACAACTGCCGCATAAATACAAAATAATATTGGCATACTAAGTATGGAGTATAAATCTCTATAGATTACAGCTCTATATACCAGCAACGTCTTCTCAGTGACGACTCAAATTTAAGCATCGAAATCTAGCAGATAAAACAATTGAGTGACTTCTGAGTGAGGCTGAAAATGATATTGGAGCTGTCTTGATTGAAATATTCAAGCAAGAATGCTGAAACTGTTGTAAGTCATCTAAGGCTCAGCAAGACTCGTGGGTTGTAGGACAAGGTCCTGTGACAAAGAACAGAGCTATACACTGCATACTGAGTTAAAAACTTAATAGCTTGATCTCAAATGCAATTTTGTTTACGGCAGGACCGGATGATAGCGCATGCAAACCTTCTAATCGGGTATAATTACAAGATTTCTATAGAAGTCTCTAGACATCTTAAAATAGACTAAAGTTCAAACAATTCATTATGTGAACGGTAAGTGTCTTAAATGCTACATTTTCCTTTAATACTTTAACAATAAGAGGGTTAAGTTTTCCAAGCACTTATCCCATTGTTAAAGCGTTAAATTGAAAATATACTTTTGAGTACACATGAACCAAGTCAACACTCTTACAGCCTACAGGACCCAACAGCATGACCTAACATTTGTATTCTGATTTGAAAAAGTAGACTTTAATAAAGTATCAAATAAAAATCTTCCTACCCTTTTTCTCGATGAGCCAAGCAAAAGGAAACATGGACACAAGATAGGACGCATATAGCCATATCTGCATCAAGGATATTTCCTGGTCTGTCCATCCAAACACCGCCTCAACTGAGGCCGCAATGACCGACCACACATTACACAGACCTCCTTGCATAAACGCCACCAACGAATAAACGAGTAGAATCCACCAACGACGTCGATAGACATGCAAAGTCGGAATGCAGGAGGTAATAGAACTAGACAGGTGGTCATCATTTGTGCTTTCTGATCTCAGAGTCCCATCTATGGCTCCATACTGACTATGCTGGAAATTGTGATCAACGGCAGCGACCCCATTGCTCGCAAAATCGTGCACAGTTGATCTATGCTGGTTCTGCGGCAGAAGAATCCTTGTGGCTTCACTGTCGTCTTCACTCTGCATGGTAGTCTCTTCTGAAATAGTAACTTCACTCTTAAATAACAACATTGAACCTTGTGTTACTGTAGGAATTTATCCTGTCATAATTATCATATCCACTTTGCGCATTAATGAATAGAAGGGAATAATAACCATCAAACGCTATTCAGTCACTTACGATAAGTCATTTCCTATAGTTTATTTATTTCTACACCACCTATCCAAGTTCACTTCTACTCGGAGACAGTCTTGACTACAGCTCAGAGGTGTGTCACAAATAACACGCCGAAGCACCTCGAGCAATAATTGTGAGTGAAGGACTTACTCAAGGTCCCTACTGTCCTTGGGTTTCAATCGAACCCGCGACCCTTCGGACGCATGGCGACAACTATCAAACTGTGCCACCGCAGTGGTTTGGCTTAAAAACCTGATCACTAGGATGCTACATTAGTTTCAGTTTGACTGCACTGGGTCAAAACAAAGCTGGCTCAAAACAAAGCTGAGTCAAAACAAAGCTGATTTGCGTTCCCCTTCTATTTCATTAAGTTTTGGGACTGGCACAGCCAGAGTACAGTTGGGAATTAAGATATAGCATGCATTATACATACAATAGATACTGTATTACTGTATAGGTATCTTATTCGCTACTATAATATAGCATACTTTATTATCTCGATCATGTGATCAATAATCTACATGGGATCGGATACATTATAGTGCCCCTTCATAGAAAACGTTAAAATATATGAATACAGCAAAAACATTACATATGCACTGTATCTCCACTAAAAGTGTTGATATCGTCAGTATTGCGACTAATCAGTTTATAAACAACTCACAACTTATAATTATTATTGTTAACTGATTGTATTGGTCTACTATCAACGGTGCATACTATCAACCATCAACATCGGCTACACTTACATTCAACAAGTCAAGCGACAGTTAAACTAAAATCATAATAAAATCAGCAAATGTCTCTAATTTCGACTGCAAGTCAACGATAACTATAAACAATCCAGCTTAATCATTATTATTATTATTATATTATAAGAGGAGGATAGTAGACATGCAGCATTCCAACTACTGAATCAGTTATATAATTATTATAAAGAACTGAAGAAAACGGGTCTGATGTTCTGTTAATGTGCGTGCGCAGTAGATTGTGATGGCAATGTCGAAGAGAAGCAGATGGC
>JAQFXW010004374.1:0-11108 GCA_034693945.1 Dendrobaena attemsi
CCTCCGGGCTGTAGTCGGGACCGCCTCTGAGTAGTAGGAGACTTGAAGGGGCGGTGTAGAAATGTGTGAATAAATAAGAAATAAATAAGAAAGAAATAAATATAGGCTGGCCTCGCCGGGACAATTTCTCTGGGCCCGCTCCTCACGGCACCCATACACGTCTTCCATGAAAAGCCCGACACGGCTAAAATATGAATTTTACAACGCTATATTATACATGGCAGTTTTTGTCTATTTTCTGTAACAATATTGTCGACAGAACCTTACGCAATTTTGATTGCTCGTTTGCCTAAGTTCCAACAAGTGGACCAAGCGATATGCTTGCATTTGTATTTTTTACAAATTGCGTAAAAATAAAAGTCACTGACCTACCTGGTTCATTATTTTGTACTATGAACACACGATGCATCAAATTCGTTTAAAGTTTTATGGTGCAAGTCGTTAATTTTGAGTTTCATTGTGAGGTTCATGCATTGGTTCAAGAATAATCCTTTCTACATGTGTCCATGTTGTGAGAGGTTGGAGAGTGAGCGCTGCACTGTTATACACTAACCCATTAAAGCACACTTCAATCTGCCCATCAACTTACCGTCCGTCGATCCATCCATTCATCCATCCAGTTATATATATATATATATATATATATATATATCATTATCCTTCATATTTTTTTTATCTAATCATTCATCAGTCCATCCTTCGATCAAGCAACCATCCAATGCACCCATCCCTCAATCCATCAATCATCCATCAATCCATACATCCATCTCTCCATCTCTCCACCCATCCATCTATGGCCTACGATTCCCCACGAGACCTGGAAGAAATCCCGTGGGAAAGAACCTTTTTAGTCATCAGTTCAAATTTTACCCATGGCATCCACAGAAAAACTGACGACCTTTTCTTAGTCATCACTAACAAATTTCTAATTTTCCCTGGTCTCCTTCATTATGGGCGGGGATAATATTTCTCTTGGCTCAAATTGGACGCAGTCTGCGTCCATACCTCCTCCTTGCGAAGAATGTTCGTTCATCAATCAATCAATCACTGACTTAATGCTTTTGGTTCAACGTAAATTTCTTACACACTAAAGTCTACAACTCTATAATGAGACTCTGCTATATAATCGAGTGCATTGTACTGACGACAGTGCACTAATTTAAGCTCTGTTAACCAGAAAAAGCCTTTAAAAAACCGTCCGACCGGTGAGGCCTACAAAGCTCTATCTCACCATACCACACTGACATTCAAGGCTGTTGTCTACATTGCCAGTTTATTTATTTTATTTTATTTATTCACACATTTCTATGCCGCTCCTTCAAGTCTCCTACTACTCAGAAGCGGTCCCGACTACAGCCCCGAGGTGTGTTGGAGTTTACACGCCGAAGCGCAGCGAGCAATTGTGAGTGAAGAACCTGCTCAAGGTCCTTACGCGGCGGGTGGGATTCGAACCTGCTACTTTTCGGTTGCAATTAGCGGCGACCTTCACCACTACACTACCGCGTCCCAATTTAAGCTCTGTTGACCAGAAATAGCGTTTAAAAACCGTCCGACCGGCGAGGCCTACAAAGCCTCACCATACCACACTGACATTCAATGTTGTCCACATTGCAAGTTCTCTCATATAAGCAACTTACAAGCTTGTAAATCACTGAGACTTTAACATGCATAGGTAACATTATTACACATTTGTCAGCCAAATTTGAATAGGTGTAGACAGGCAATTGAATTGACCTGTAGAATTTGTCTAAACTGTTCATTGCGCTTGTTTGATTCGCCTGCATGTAAAAGGCTGTGCCACCTAATGTATGTTTCACTTCTTGGAAGCGGGCAGTATGTTTATGGTCTTACTTACAAACACATGGCACACTCGATGTGATATATGTATCTACATTGTATATGTAATAGGCTATAGTAGCTCAAGGATATACCCGGCATCGCCCGGGTTGGAGATCAATTTCACCCGAAAAGTTTTTTGCTTTTTTTAATGCTATGATTTTCTGGTTCTTTGGTTTTTGTTTTAAGACTTTCCGATTTCGGATTATGTTAAGAGAAAACTCAAACTCAAGATTAATTCAGCTTAGATAAATTCAGACTGATAAACGCAATAATAGTTGACATCAATTGATTTTATTGTAATAATAAGTCAACTCCTGGATTTTAGGCCATTGAATTAATGTTAATAAAGATAATTGCAACAATTAAAATTAAAAACAAAAAACCAATATTTCTTGTTTTTTTATTCTCTGTTTTTTAGAAAAAATACTTTTACCACCCCTGGTTATGCCACCCTGTGCAGTGGTTCCATATATATAATTGTGTGTGCTTTTTATCCGAATCCTTGCTTGTGCCACAGTTCATTTACAATTTAATGCCTAGTCATATATGACGTCGTGATAGACACGTATTCCACCCTGTGCAGTTGTTCTGTTGAAGTGAGTTTGGGCAAAATATCACACGATGATTTATTGATGTTTGTCTTTCGCTTTTGACCTCATGTGAATTGAAACTTCGAAAATATTATTTATTTTCTGTTTTGTATGTTTGAATGAATCATTGTATGCATGCATGTCTTGAGAGAAGCTGTGATATTTATAATGTATAGTATGGTATGTTGTATATGTGTGTGTATGTGTGTGTGCCTTTATGTATGTATGCATTTGTGAGTGTATATATGTATGCACGTGTGACTCGTTTGGATATATGTACGAATGAAAGAATGTACGAATGAATTCATAATGCATGAATGCAAATCAGCGGGTGTGGATTTTACAAGTTAGATCAAATGTATGCTTTGATAAAACAATCATAATCATAACTATAATTACAGTGACTGATGAAGGCAATGCTGAAATGTGTTTGACATTCTTCGTGCTCAGACTGCTTTTGCTCAGACTCGTGCTTTTGCTATAGCTGTCCCCTCCTTGTGGAATGGTCTTCCTCCTGCACTTCGTTCCACTCTGCTCTCTGCCTCTCTTCGTACTGCTGTTCGCTCCTTGAAGTCTCATCTTTTTCCTCGGAATCCTCGAGCCTGATGCGCTTCTGAGTAAACTTGTTCTGTAAGATGCGCTATATAAAAGTTCCGATACAATATAATAGAATGTCCAACATCACATCAGTATATTTATTTTATTTATTTATTCAAACGTTTCTGTACCGCCTCTTCAAACCAATTATTACTCAGAGGCGGTCACGAATACAACCCGGAGATGTGTCGGAGTTTATACGCCGAAGTGCCACGAGTAATTGTGAGTAAATGAGAATTTATCTGCCGAAGCGCCACAAGCAATTACGAGTAAAGGACTTGCTCAAGGTCCTTTACATGTTGATTGTGGCCGCGGGTCTTAATCGAGCCAGCGACTCTTTGGATGCAAGGGGGCAACTATCCCTCTGCACCACCATGCCCACGACAGTATATGTTTCAATGTGTGAAGTAATTCAAGGTCTTGATCTTAGTTTCATGGCTGATCTTATATGTTTTTTATTTGGTTAGAAATCGGTTGAGGTCAGACAAAATAAACATGTTAGAGGAGTGGACACACTCATAATGCATTCATTAAAATCATTCACATCAGTGTTTCTAGTAATGTTTCAGTAGAATCAGCTGATGGCGATAGACACAACAGACAATGCAGTTCGAACAACGCAGGAAGACCCAGAATGGATAAAAGTTACTTATTAGCCCTTGTGCTGTCAGTTCTTTGAACTCTAGCGACTGTTAGCCCATGTACCATAAAGTAAAAACTGAAGTAAAAAAAGTAAAATGCAAAATGATGCTGCTATAAAATTAGTTCAACTTAACTATAATGCATAGACATCAGAACCAAAAAGGATTGGCCACAACTAGGACAATCAAATATTTCTTTGGTGAATACAGCACAGGAAAGCCTGTGTGATGAATTCCTTGAAGAAGTTTCTGTGCATTTTGTTGTAGCCATTCGTAGGAAGGAGAATGGGTGGTGTGATGATGAACATCCGCTGGTCTTTCTCTTTCTCGGCTCATCTGGAATTGGTGAGAAGTTGTAACTTGTACCAGCTTTTCATTTTTTCCCAGAAATCATTGGCCTTGATTAAACATTATCGCTGATGTTCAATAAAATGGTTTCAATTAAGTCTCTGGGTTCATACATTGAAAATTTATTTACTTGTGCTTGATTGTTGCAGGTAAAACTGAACTAGCCAAGCAGGTTGCAAAATACCTTCATAAAGATGCTAAAAAAGTGAGTGTTGTATTTCCTGTAGACTATAAGTTGTGATTTTTTATATAACGTTTTAAGGTAGCAGCTTATACAAATATTTCATATAAGTATCAAAGTATGCTGCACAAATACCAGTTTTGCTGTGTGGATTTGAGCATGTTTGCTGCATTGTGTCATGTGTTTTGAAGACAAGACCTAGCATAATGTTATTGTATACATATGAAACTATTACAACTGTTATTTCAAATTTGAAATTCTGTGTTTGTTTCTGACTCCAGAGTTTTATCCGACTGGATATGTCAGAATATCAAGAGAAGCACGAGGTAAACGTAGATAACTTTATTATCATTGCCCAGTGTAAATGATGCTTCTGTGAATGTATATTATTGCAAAAGATATTTAAAATGTGTTCTCGCTCTGAGGATTAATATAATGACAATTTTATATGGCACAATAGCATGACCATCTCACTGCAAAGATCACTAATACTAGCTGGTAAATGTATTAGACCAGAAATTCTCAACCTTTTGAGACTCAAGGACCCCATACAAATTTCTTCTTTGGGTCACAGACCACTACTAAAATTTCTACCACTGGCGACCAATGACCATACGGCCGTATAAATTTAAAACAAAGTTCTGTAATGTAATAAATTTTATTTTCTGTAATAAACTAGCATAAATTATTATAAGTTTTATGCTGTCATGTAGTCATTGAAATGGAGACAATTTTGAAAATTTACCAAACTTATCTGTTTCTTTTTTCTTAAAATACAAATAATTTAGAGCTTGCTGGCAGACCATCAGGCAGAGGGCCATGGACCACTGGTTGTCAGTGGACACAGGTTGAGAACCGCTGTAATGACTGTTGATGTTAGAGCTAGATTGATGGAAGTCTGAACATGTATGGAAGCCTTGGAAGGTTTAAGGCTATGCTAACTTGATAGGAAAGTGTAGTCTGATGTGTCCACTTACAAAGAGTGTCCCATTGCAGTATAGTTAAAGGCAAACTAATTTCATTACAGTTTTTTTATGTTTCTGGCTGCTTTAATATCTCCAGGTTTCTGGCAGGTACTATAAACAACCCTTCGCAGATTACTCTGAGAAGCAGGTTGCCTGAAAGGTGATATTAACAGAATATAACACTGCCTTAAATTGTTATTAATGGATATTCCAATTATTCCATGAAGCTTTACTGATATACTATCAATTGTAGGTAGCAAAATTTATAGGTTCTCCTCCTGGATACATTGGCCATGATGAAGGTGGCCAGCTGACAAAGCAGCTGAAATCTTGTCCAAATGCCGTTGTTCTCTTTGATGAAATAGACAAAGCACATCCAGATGTATTAACGGTCATGCTTCAGCTGTTTGACGAGGTAAGTCAACTGAATTTTCAGCTTAAACCATAATGGCCGTTTCCTACTTGAGCCATGCTGGTGCTGAGATCGGTATATCACGTCAGTTATTGGTCTTATCGATATCGGGTCAGTTATCAGTGCTGATATAAAAAATATATATTATTAGTTTTGGTAAATATATATCCTTCTCAATAGTAATTTCTTATAATATATATTATATGTGTGCTCAAAATTTTCCAGCTACAGTTTTGGAAGATTTTATGATTTAATTGTATGCATCGTTCTTTATGTACTTAGTTGCTTGTCCCTTGTTGCATATGTGGGATATTTAGGTGCTGAGTATTAAGTATTCACAATTTCGCATACACTTTTTGCAGGGTCGGCTTACGGATGGCAAAGGCAAGACTGTTAACTGCCAGGATGCAATTTTTATTATGACATCTAACCTGGCAAGTGAAGAAATTGCAGATTATGCTATTCAGCTCAGGACAGAAGCTGAGGAAATTTATGCTCAGAGAGTTGAGGGAAAACTAGGCAAGTATTGCTTATCATACTCAATGACTGATTTTCACTGGTTCATTCATTCTGGACTTTTATATAAGACATGAACTGAGGAAGAGAGCGTTATAAGAGTTATTTTCATTAATTTAGAACTTGGTCAGCAATATTTGGGCTGTTGATTCGATTTGTCTACAGGTACAACATTTTTGTGTGATAATTTGTCATCTGTGGAGTCTTACATTGCATTACATTGGTGAGTAATAGGCATAGAAGACTTGTAGTTGTATTTTCTTTCTTATTACAGATGACCTAGAGATAACAGAAAAGGTTACAATCTCCAAACAGTTTAAAGAAAAAGTTGTTCAACCTATTCTGAAGGTAGTGTTCAGAATAACTAATAGTGCTAATACACTTTGTGAAATTTTTAGTGCCGGCAGGGCCGTAGCCAGAAACTGATTTCGGGGGAGGCGGGGTTTCCGCCCAAAAAAACTGATGACTTTTAGCCATTCACCAAAATTTTCAAAATTCTTCTATTGATGCTTCCAAAAAACTGATTACTTTTATAGTCATTGACCACAATTTTCAGATTTTCGGGCTAAAAATTACTTATCGCCATCTTTTCTGGTTGCATTTGTCATGTTTCTTCTAAAGTCTACTTTAACATAAAAAAATTTCTTCATGTTTTCAGAGGGTGTTTTACATTTAAAACACATTTAAAAGACTACTTTCGGGGGATTTGAACCCGTAAACTCCCCCTAAGTACACTCCTGAGTGCCGGTACTTAACAATTTCACTTTGATAACAATGTCTGTTTGTGTGTGCGCGCAGCATGTCCGTGACTGTGTCTGTATGTATAATATATATTTTTTGTGTTTCTGGCAATCGTTATAAAATTAAGCAGTGAGACGTGTTAATATTCATGTTGATGACAGGGTGTGAAGTCAAAATCTTATGTTTCAGGAGAGAGATTCATAATTTTATTAACGATGCATCTCAAACGTTTTTGTAGAAGCCTCTGAGACTCAGTAGTAGTGGACTTGAATGGCCACGATAGAAGTTTCTGAATAAATAAACAAATGTGTGCATTTCTAGCTTAACTGTAATATTGGAAGCAGTGATGTCATAAAATCACTGCTTCTATAAATGTAGGCAGAGTCATGTCACCAACATAATTTAGGTCAGTAAGTTGGGACAGGTGAAGCCAGTACCGACTTTAGCAATATGCGACCACATAGGGTCATAAATTTTGGGCCACCAAATTTGATGATACCATAGCATGAATTTCAATTGGCATTGATCTTAACACGTTCACCGCTTGGCCTAAGTTGACCATTGACTGTCCACCCGCAAGGGTCCTATGAAACATTCAAATTGCCCCTCCCTGGTTCGAGAGTGACACATGAGGGTTTATTAACTTTGTTTCTATACGCCGTCTTCGCCTTCTATTGAAATCTGGTGATCAAAGACGGTGCAGAAGCAACTCAGGTGCAAATTAGATGCGTGTCATGCCTGTCAAAGATCATCGACAAGCAAAGGTCCAAGTTGAAATATGAGATAGGTTATCAGGCTACCATTGTAGCATTGTTTTCCATCGAGGTTATAGCCGCTGTCAAGCCTGTCATTGAGGGATGTATTATTACGCAGGCAGACGATTATCAGTTTGCATATGTTGCAAAATGTTAAGGCCAGTGCTGAGTGAAGGACATGGTTTATATCAGTGTTTCTTAACCAGTGTTCGACTGAACTCCTGGGGTTCGGTGAGCCACTGCCAGGGGTTCGGCAGAGGTCCTCTGAATTATACACATATTCCGGGTCAGTGAGCATAAGTAATACATTATTTCTAAAGGGCAACAACAAAGGAAGCATTAAGATGCAATTGGTAGTGTTAGCACAGTTAGTTAACTGTTAGTAGTTCATGTATTGAATAAATTCATATTTTATCTTGATACAGATTTGTATTTTTCCTTTTGTTCCCATTACTCGAAAAATTATTGTTCAGACTTAGGAGTTAGGTGAGTGGTCATGGATTTTGGGGGGGGTTCGGCTCCCTTGAAAAATATTAAGAACCACTGGTTTATATGGTAATTGCTGGCAGTTGGAGTTAGACGGTCATCCTCAGGCCTTCCTCTCTGTACAGCTTATAAACTATCGAATTCGGCAGTGTAACAATGTAATCGTCTGTTAGGACAGTTTTTAAAAGTTGAAGGCTGCATTTAAGATATGTTTCTTTTGGAGGATTTTGCGGCAGCACTGACTCTAAAGTTTTGTCTTCTGCAACATTATTAGGCCCAATTATTTCAGCTTTACCTTGCACCAGTGCGTATTTATCTTAAGGTCGTCTAGAGAGTGGCAGGTCAAAGAAAGTTGTATGTGTTGTTTGTGTCTCTTCTGTGTGTATTTATCTTAAGGTCGTCTAGAGAGTGGTAGGTCAAAGAAAGTTGTATGTGTTGTTTGTGTCTCTTCTGTCAGAGACATTTCCGCCGAGACGAGTTTCTTGGAAGAATTAACGAAATCGTTTACTTTCTTCCTTTCTCTCGATCAGAACTTACCAAGCTTGTCATCAAGGAGTTAGATTTCTGGGCAAAAAAGGTAACTATTTCCTCTTGCCTTACAAATTGCTGTATCTTTATCTTTAATTACAGAAATTTATTAAGCAACCTTTTAAGATATTTACTCAGAGGAATGTAACCAGGATTGAAATTTTGGTGCATTATTTTAAGCAGAATACAGTTGCAATGGTTAGAGTGTTGTATGTTCATACGTTTTTTAAACAGAAGTGATGACCTCTAGTTCTAGTTGTCTTCAATAACACACAGAACAGTAATCTACTTGGTCACAGCAGACAAATTTTTTGTAAAACAATTGCCATAATTATGGGATTATTTTTCCAGGCGAGTGAGAAGCATGGCATTGATCTGACATGGGACAGACAAGTCATAGACATTCTGGCCGATGGATACGATGTGCATTATGGAGCGAGATCAATCAAGCACGAGGTTTATATTTCACTCTCTCAGATGCATATGTTATACTGTACACAGAAAGGTTTTTTTGGAAACAGAAGTACGGAAGAACTACATGTAGTGAACCTGATAGAGGGACTTTGCTTATGAATTCACTATGCATTTTGTAAAATTCTGTGATGTATTTACTGGAACATTTGCATTTTACTTTTGTGGATCTTACTTACTTATTTCACTAATCGTAACTAAAAACTTCTATAGCGCCCACAACTGCAAAGTCGCGGGAATCAGCCTATTATCAATTAGTTGCATTGCATGGAGTTGCTAGATAAATCGATTTAGGATTGTGCTACTGTTTCAGATTGAAAGGCGCGTTGTTAGCCAACTGGCTTTGGCTTATGAGCGACAATTAATCGATAAAGGCTCTTCACTTCGTTTGACTGTGAAAAATGCTTCCGACGACGGCGAACTTAGAAGATCAGCTGGATCCAGTGGAAGTTCAGCCAATGGAAAAATTCCAGTCATCAAACTACAACTGATCAGGAAAGGAAAACTGAAGGATGCAGTAGTAGATCTCGACTTAGACAATGCAGCGTCTGTCAACTTCTGACAGTGTTGCTTCTGTTTGTACTTGCACATTGGCAACATTATAAATTAGGGTCTTGTTAAAGATGTTCATAATTTCATGTAGGCTATGTCATTCTCAACACCCTCATGCAGAGAATGCTCTACTTGAATTTGTTAAAAAAATTTCAAAATATATTTTTCTTTTTTCAGTATGTATGTATATAAGCATTTGTAGAGCACCTTTTAAGTAACTCACAAAGGCTCTTCGTAACGACTACCTAGAAACAGTAAACAGAAATGTCTAACCGTGCTGAGAATGTTGGGGGTATCCATTTAGTACGTACGCACGGAGGGGAAGGGTGGGTCATGAAAGATGCATTTTTTCGTATGCTTGCGTGTGCTTGGTTGGGGGTCTTGGCCCCGCACAATGTGGTATGACACGTTCCCTAATCTGCTGCTGTCCCAGTCCCACACACCAAGATTACTGAGAGGAGAGATCTTGGCCACACAGTCTGGATGACTCACCCTTTAAATTTGCCTACAACAGCTGGGCAGCTCAGATTTCATCAGCTACGGTCATGGTCATTGACCATAGTGCGCTACTGTTGCTCATGCTGCATAAACAATAAAACAGTGTCTCTGCCTGGCAGTATAAGACACTCAGCTGTACATCATCCTACAGGTGTTCCTTCAACACCTCATGCAGAGAATACTTTCAGTTAGGATTGATAGTACATCGTTAACTCTTCATTAACGCTTTATAGGGGGTGGGGGGGTGATCATCAAATGTAGTACGCAGGTGGAGGTTAGAAAAGTATGCCTGCTTACAGGGAGGGATGGGTCAATTTTGCCAGGATTTTTGCTGTATGTACTAACCGGATGATCCCTATTTAGCTGGTTTCATTTACCTTTAGAATGTCAGCAATAATGTTATTAGCGGATTATTTGCACAGCCTGCAAGTGCAACAGTTGTTACGTCATGCAGGCGAATTTCTGTAAAGAACAGCATCTGACCAGTTGAATCAAAGGTTAAACATGTGCTTAATGCAGTTGACAGTATAGGAGTTAGATGAACACCGTTGAAGCAGAGAACGGCTTGATGACTCCAAGAATGTTTAGATACCATACAATGATCAGTGCCATTGGTCTAAAACAGTCGATCACAGAAATTTATATAGCACAACTGTAAGATCTTTACTCAGAGGTGTTCTGACCCAGATGTGGTCAAAGTAAAAAGTCTTGAGAACTTTAGAAGACGGCAGAAAGGTTGAGAAGTGCGGGAAGGCAAGTGTTAAAGAAGTCTCGGTAATGTTCATTTTGAAAGCAGCCTTGTTGTCCTCGGTCTTGAAGTCCTGAACTCGAGTGCACTCGAGTTCGTTTTAAAAAGTCTTGGTCTTGAGACAAAAAGTCTTGGTCTTGAGGCCAAAGGTCTTGTTCTTGACTCTTGAGACCAAAAGTCTTGGTCTTGAGGCCAAAAGTCTTGGGTCTTGATATTTCAAGACTAAGACTTTTTGAAAAG
>JAQFXW010004375.1:0-11107 GCA_034693945.1 Dendrobaena attemsi
TTGTTCGTCTTTTCTCACCCTTGCGCACTTGAGTGACCGACCTTTACTCTCCGGACCAAAGAGAGCCTGTCCAGTCAGCCATCCTCCTCCCGTAGGCGTACGCATCGGATATCTGACAGGCGTCAGACACACCAGCGGTTGACTTCTGTGTCAGCCATTCGCTGATGCTTCGGAGGACTTTGCCCTTGCATACTTCGTTACCAGCTCCACAGTCGGAGCGTAAACGCTCTACAACTGCAGATCCTGCGCAAGTGTCTTGGTCCAACACTAGGCTTTCCACTGGACTGAAGCCCCTCCACCACGTCAAGGTGTACGCATCGGACGTCTGCAGATGGTCGCAGACACACCAACGTGTGACTTCTGGAGCAGCCACCCCGTCGGTGCTTCAGAGGGGCGTTTTTACAATGCGCGTTTCAAGTTTATATAGCAACAGAATATTCTATTAAAAAGGTGCCTTTAGCGACTCTAAAGTTTGACGACCGTTTGAGACACCAACAACTACACTAGATGTCCGTCGATTGAAATTATTTTTTGGCTAAATGCTCCATTTCAGATTGTCTTTACATGTACATGTAGACAAATAACTTGATTATTTGGTCAGCTTGTTTCATGCTCGTATACGATGAAACATTAACACAGCTACGTCACTGAATGCTATCTGTGAGTGCCAGTCCCAAATCCATATGTAGAAGGAGGGTACCACTATTCATCTTCATTTACACACAGTCTAGGCTTGTGACTGTCTCGGGCAGATTTCGAGAGTGGAAGATTTTAGCGTGTTGTATTGCAAAACGTGTGGTTACTATGTCAATACCGCTGACAACATTTACCGTTGATGCTAGATGAGGACGACACATGGTCTATTGCTTGTATGTGTTTCTTAAGTTTAACGACAGCTTAAGGCGACAGACGCCGTTGCCGTCGGAGAGAAAATAATTACTCGGTATTATATTATCATTGGCATTTTGTTGCGACCGTTAACTTGTACATAGCACATAGTGGATTTTTGGCCGTGAGATTTGCGTCTAATAAATTATATAACACAGGTGAAACCGATTTGAAGGTGTTCTAAGTGTAGCGTTTTATTTATTTATTTATTTATTCACACATTTCTATACCGCCCCCTCAAATCTCCTACTACTCAGAGGCTTTCCCGACTACAGCAGGGAGGTGTGTCGGAGTTTACACGCCGAAGCGCAACCAGCAATTGTGAGTGAAGAACTTGCTCAAGGTCCCTACACGGCGGGTGGGGTTCTAACCTGCTACCTTTCGGTTGCAAGGCGGCGACCTTCACCACTACACTATCGCGCCCCCACAAGCTACTGTTCAATTTCACAAAACAATAGAGATCTTGGACGACCATCATAATAATTGTATTACTGTGCGGATGCAAGAATTGTTCTAATACTAATAAAACAATGTAAAGAGCACATTTAATTTAATAATTACAACCATTCTAAAAATTGAGCTTTTCAGATTTATTTAATTATTTATTTACGCATTTCTATACCGCCGCCTAAAGTTTCATACTAATTAAAGGCGGTCCCGACTACAATCAGAAGGAGAATCGGAGTTTTCACGCTGGATCGCCACGAGCAACTGTAGGTGAAGGACTTGCCCAAGGTCCCTGCGCGGTGTCTCGGGTCTGAATAGAACCCGCGACCATACGAACGAAAGGCGTCGACTATCCCACTGCTCTACAAATTCAGATGCTAGACATTGATTTCATTCTCTCCTCGTTCTCATCCGCAGGAGGCAGCATTTGCCGAGCAAATGTTTGTCCCGATATCAACGGCCTCTGCTGTCATAAGCTGTCGTTAAACTGATGAAACACAAACACACACACACAACACGAGCGCTGAATACGACATTTAATTTCCTGCTTAATTTAATATCAACCCAATGAACCCACTCAAATAGAGATAGGCCGCATCGGCCAGAGGCGTAACCAGAAACTGATTTTTTTTGGAGGGGGGGGTTAGAAATGTTTGCTCTGCAAGTCGCCAAAAAAGCTGATGACTTTTTAAAACAGATTTAACAGATTTCGGGTCAATTTCTCGGAATTTTCTCCATCCCTAGGGTTAGGATTACGGTTTTAATCAACATTTCGGGGGGTTTACACATAATTTTTTTTTAAATTCCACGATAAAAATCATTTGGAGGTGGGGGTGAACCCGTAAACACCCCTCCCTCCAAATACGCTCCTGGCATCGGCCCACCCCATGGTAGTGGGCTGCACTTCCACAAAAGATAACCCATCAAGTTCATATCTCAACATGCCTACATTCGCGGCCACGCCATTAAGGTTCCATAAGAGAAATGTGCTACAAAAACTACGAGATCAGATGGCCTTGTACGCTTCCGTAACCTCTGACCTTTTACCGATAGTTCACCCGAGTTCCTTATAAATATTGATGAGATGGAATTCTCTTAGCAAGGATCAAAAATCCCAATCAATTATGTTCACCGCTAACAAAGAAGCTCTCCGGAAAATTGAAAATGATTTGAGATTTATGACAGGAATGGATTTTGGACGAAAAATTGAATGTTGGCCTGGAATTCACTTCTAGAAAATGCCGGGTGGGAAAGATGGAAGCGGAAAAGAGGATTGAAATGTCGATTTCAGGAGAACTATAATGCGTTACGTTTTGCGTTTTATTTATAGAACATGAAGATAATATTCAAAGGTGTTCAAAAATCAACAAGTCACTACAGAATATAAACATGTATATCAGTAAATAAAGTTTTTATATCTACATATATACGTGTGATTATCAGTTTATTAATTTTAAATTATATTATTGTTACCTATATAGTTTATATAAATTATTTTCAATATTTAATTTATTTCTACTACTAACCATGATTGATATTGCTATTACTATCAACTGAGTAGAGAGCTTTGTGGGGCGTGGTAGTGCAGTGGTGACGGTCGCCGCCTTCCAACCGAAGTAAGGGTAAGGACGCGTAAGTACCTTTAGCAAGTCTTTCACCCACAGAACTTTCCTCAAGTGCTTCGGCGTGTAAAACTCCGACACACCGGCGGGCTGTGATCGGGACCACATCTGAGTAGTAGTGGTCTGCAAGAGGCGGTATAGAAATACACAAATACAATACAATACAATACAAGAGCTTTTGGAGCTTGGCAGTGTTCCACGTGTGTAGATTACTGAGTTTCCTCTTTTAAAATCCGCTGTGTTAGCATTACGTAATCGCTCTTCCAATGTTGGAAACCTTTATATCTGAGAATCCTGATAGTAATTAGTTACGTGAACATCTTAACATCAATATTTCTCATAACACCAATTACGAACTAGGTTCAGGCTCAAGACCAAGACTATCAAAGTTGAGACCAACGATGTGTATTTATTCACTAGAGAGAGTATGTCCTAGCTATGTTGAAGCCATCAGATTCAAACGGACTTGACCTTTCGGAAGACATCGCGACCACGTGACCTCGCCTTATCCAATCAGCTCTCTAGTAGGCCATCCTCATTTAAATAGACACCGCATTGCGCCACTGTGCTTGACCAATCAGCCGTCTTGCAAGTCGCAACCTGATTTAAATGAAGCGTCACGAACTACTTTGTGGTATAATGGAGTAATTCGGTGCTCGAATGGCTTTCGGGTTCGAATCCACCTATATAATATATATTTGTTTTGATTTTGTGTGTATTAAACTCACAATGACAAATAGCACCGTGCTTACAAACAAGTACATGCACTTCGAAATGCGGCCTGGCATAGAGGATACGCAGATCTGCTTGACAGCATGTTCGCCTTACACTAATGACCTAAGTGCTGGAACACACCTGGTACGGCCAAGCCAGGAGTGGGGTGGGCGTTATTATTTTCCAACTGACACGAGACAAACATCACAACAGAAAAGCGCCTTTGGCAGCTAACAGAAATTTAAAATAAATTACTGCCCTGTGTGAGGCTCGAACTCGGGTCGCGATATTGACTACTCAGCTTATCGACCAGCGCTCCCACAGCTGTGCCACGGATCCACCCTATGTTATGCTAATCTATATAAATCTATAAAGTTCCTCTCAACTCAATCAGAGTCGCTCCGAGTGCTAGGGACCCCGAAAGAGTTCAGACGAGTGGCGTTGAGCAAGCTAAAAGAAGCTGCAGAGTCTCCATGGCAGATGCATCAAAGAACAGAGGTCGATGGAGAGGCCTCGTCCCATAGCGAAGGACCAAGCAGTCGGCAAAAGCAAAAGCAGTTTGTCCACACGGCATAAGCATCTTATATAGAACAATACAATTGAACAATTCAATGTAAGCTGATAAAATAATAATAATATTCCTTATTATAATTTTTTTGCCCCGAGGTATACATGATCCCTCAGGGACTTATCTAACGTCTAATGATAAAAATCCTGGAACGGCACCTATTCTATTATTCTCATTATAATTATTCATATTGATAAGAACGCAGTAGGGCCTGTGATTACAGACAAATTATACGAAATACGGGGCCCGCATAGCACGACACGAAGGTCTGCTTTACAGCATATTCGCCGCCTTACACGAATGGCCTAAGCTATGGACCCACCCGAAATGCTTCACGTATACAAACAGCTTCAGAATTATTTGAAAGATCGCCGCCTACCTGAAGTCTTCAGAAAGATGATGACGTCGACGATGACGTTGACGATGACGTCACGCAGTCGCATCGTAGTGGGGGAAAGGGGGAGGAGGCGGACGGAGAGGGACGTTGAAGAGGGAAGGAGGAGAGACAGAGACAGAGAGACAGAGACAGTGGCAGGAGATGGAGAAGGAGCGTCGTTACGGTGCGTCGACCATGCACCGCCGCCGAGGCCACAGCCGCTGTGGCTGCTTTCTCCTCGTCTTCCGTGTATGTGCCTAGATATCCTGTGCCGATCAGCAGCAGCAGCAGTCAGCGTCTCCTGGCCATCGACCAAAGACCGACGACCGATGGAGCGTCCGATGTTATAGCATTCGCCGCAACCCTTCTGATGCTTCTGCTGCTGATGCTGACTGTGGTCGTGGTGGTGATGGACGAAGATGAGGAGGCAGGCGTCGATGTCGTCGTTTCATATATATGTGCAACTGATAGGGATGTAGCTGCTGCTGCTGCTGCTGTGGTTGGTGAGGCTGAGCGGTGGATGCGGTCCGGTCCAGCGGATGCGGCGGCGCCGTTGCCCTGTGCAAAGGAAGAGAGTAACGGATAGAGAAAGAGAGATGGAGATGAGAGAGAATATGTAGACGGAGAGACGGAGACAGCCTAAGAGACTGAGAGAACGAAGGGGAGAGAGAACGAGACACGCAGACAGACAGGGGTAGGGACAGAGATAGAGACAGAGACAGCCATGCAGAGAGAGAGAGACAGAGAAGAGTAAATGAGAAAGACGGACAGAAAGAGATATGCGTGCAAAACAGAAGTTATAGAAAAATAGGTAGAGATTGACAGACATACAAACAGACAGACATATATACAGACTGAGGGACAGAAACAGATAGGTATACTGACCGAGAAAGAGAAGAGATGCAATTCTTAATTCCTGCGGCAGCTGGCATCGTCGTCTCTGTCTCGATATCTGACTCCCTGGTGGGCGCCATTAGGTCTGTCTCTGTCTCTATCTGTCTGTCCTATGTCTGTCTCTGTCTATCTGTCTGGCTGTCTCTTTCCATCTCTGTCAGTATCTGTCTGTCTGTCTCCGTCTGTCATAACCACCAGAATGCTATAGACATTCGCTTCCAGTCTATTTCGTTGTCTTTCGGAAAGACACAGTCAGAGAAAAGGTAGAGAATAGATAGAGTCTGTACGTCTGTCTGTCTGTGTCTGTATGTCTGTCTGTCTGTCTCTCTTCTTCGCAGGTAATCACGACTCGTCCATCCTCCAACCAGGTCTATATAATTGCAGTGACAAGTGTCAACCGTAGATCAAGGGAAAGAAGAAAGTGACGACCGACACAATGTTTACTATTATAAGGCCTAAATCTCTTATTCGCTCTGAATAGATCAGCTCTTGGTTTACAGAACAGCCAACCATTATTATATCTAACTATAATAATAATAATAATAACAACAATCGTTTATTGAAATTCATATTGACAAGAACGCAGTATGATTACAGACAGGTTATACGAAATATGGCCCGCATAGCACGACACGAAGGTCGGCTTGATAGCGGGTTCGACTTAACTAATGGCCCAAGTGCTGGAACGCTCCTGGTACGGCCAATCCAGGAGTGGGGTGGGCGATCTTATTTCCAACTGACACGAGACAAACCAGACAACAGAAAAGCGCTACCAGCAGCTAACATAAACTTAAAATAAATTACTGCCCCGGGTGGGATTTGAACCCATGCCGCCAGATCTGACACTGACAACCAACAGCTCTCTCCACTAAGCTACGGACCCACCCCAATGCTCAACGGTAGCTTTACTCAGTTCTTGTTCTTCTTCGTCTAGTCCTGTGCTGACCAACCTTAGAGGCGCCGTCATCGGCCACAGAACAAATTAGACCAGAAGTAGCACCGTCAAAAACAGGCGCAACAACTGAGCCTACAAATATTTTATTGTCCTTTATAAAATGTTTCTTTAATTTATTATGCATCAGTGATAATGAATAATCTTAATGTAAGTTACGGGTCGTGGGAACAGGATTTAAATGTGTTCAAATTGTCAAATGACCAACCACGTTACGACGAATCAATACATATTATTAGAGGTCCCGGAATGAACTCGTTCGGAGCATGACGCTTGGTGCGTTTCAAAATTTCAAACGTTTTATTTCACAACAGAACACTCGTTCGAAGTAAGAAGACGGACAGTTCCGTACATAGAAAACCACAGTTCTCAGAAGAAACGCGAGTTCGAAACTAAAGTTCTCAAAAGAAACGCGAGGTCGAAACTCCGTCGAACATTCTCTAATCGTACACGAAACAAGTTGCGACCGTCTACTACGGATCCTAAACACCAACTGACTTTCCCTCTTCTCTCTAAGCGCGACTGTCTCCCGCTAAGTCACTCAACCGTGTCCGATGACCCCACACGTGCCTACCTAACAGCCAATTCCTAGAGGTCAGTCAGGCGGACCATAACAATATCAATACAACCAAACATGTGTTTTGGCTCAACAAAATGACAACAAAACGCAGAGGTCAGATGACACCCACATCCTACCAGCGTTTGGGCATATAGTCACGGAGTTTATGAAATCCGTCTTGATGTCTGTGTTCTTTTGTTATAGCTGCAAAATCAGAAATATTAGTCAATTAAATCAGAAAACTTTCCCAACACTCATTCTAAAGGTGCGAACCTGCATACGAACAGTACTTATGATGAAATCTTATTCCAAAGCTGAGACCATGTTACATGAGAATTGAAACCTATAAAGCAGCCTCATAATTATAAGAGTGTTCTTGAGTAGCAGTTAAACAGTAACAATATTAGCAGTAATATACACAAGGTAATGCATGCTCAGCCAAAATGAGCTCATAATCAGAAATACAAGACTTAGTCAATTAATCATCCAAGTAAACTATAAATCTTGCTGCTAATTCTAACATAGTGAACCTGAAGAAGAACCATGGCTAAGAAGATTGATCTTCAGGGCACTTTGTTTTTCCATTGTTATTCTATTATTTTATTGTATTTTATACAGGAACGTTGTCTGTTAATCAAACCCAGAGTCTACAGCATTTAACTTCATTAGATCCTCTTAAAAGCAACATTAGTAAACTAAATCAGCTTTCAAGGATAATTAAGAAAAATTCACAGATAATTATACAGGTAGCTGCATTTAAAAAACTACCTGGAAATACTGAACATTGATGAGCTCAGACTACTACGGATGCATGTATGGGGTCTTGAAATCATCATTTGCATCTCAAACAACCTACCAGTGATGAACAGTATAGGTGCTGGTTAAATTAGTTGGTGAGCTGTACTGATTTTTCAGACACCTGAGTACAAATCCCTTCTGGTGTTAACCATGCAGCTACAGACTTATCAGGTTGACTAACGATAACTGTTACACCATTCACCACAAAAGCATCACATAAGGTTGGAATGGGGAAGCTAAATTTAAAAGGAGACGCCATAACCAGTGTTAATGACTTCAGCCTTGCGTATGAAGTTTGGTGGCTAGTTCCCAACAATCAATCTTTCATATTTCCACCTCTAGTGTACGATTTCTGCACACATTCAGTTGAGTTGGCCAGAGGGCACAAAATGTCAAAAGAATTTTTGCCTCAAATGGAAAGGATTTGAATCATAAACGCATCAGTATATTGCCTACTACGAAATGGCACAAAGCTTAAGGAATGACTTTATGGTTGGTCCTACTACTGCATGAGGGATAAAGAAGACCGTCGGTTGAATCGAGTTCAGCGTGCAGATCATCCTGCGATATGTGATGAATTGTTGGTACCGACAACAGCTTGACCATTAGCTGTCTCTGCGCGTGCATCCTGTCAACAAAAAGGAGCATATGCAGAGTAGCAAAATGCAACCACAATTCAAAAGACGTTGTGATTTAGTTCTAAACTACCATATAACTGTCATTTTCTTTGGCCAGTGCAATGGCACTATATAAAACATCTTACTGCAGGACATTCCAGCAAATTACCTGTATCAAATTTTAAAACATTAGCTGCACTGCAATGTATAGATCAAATTGCAGTGGGTTACTGTATTTACATTATGGTATAATATAATGAAAAAGTTGCAGACTTAGGTCCGTACAGTGACCCCGTAACACTTTTTTTTCAGGACAAGTGTGTCTCATTGTCAGAGTGGAACCCGAGTTTACAAACCAATTTGATTTGTCTAGTTTATCCAGCAGTGTTGTAACATTATAACCAAGCGTGTGTTTCTGAACCTGCACCCTTATTGCAGCTTGGCCTCCGGGCAGATTTCTTTCAACTCTTTGCTTTTTCAATTACAAATGGTAAAAGTTAAACAAATATTTAATAATTATATGCTTCTTTGCAGAAAAGCTATAAGAACATAAAGAGTTTGATATCCCCAAAAATCTAGAAAGTCTGGTGAAACTTATGCAGGTGGTTTAAAATTCATTAAGCAGTTTTATGTTTGACATTTATTACAATTTTTTTCACAGTGAGCTTTCCCACATGTCAAAGATTTCCTCTTGTGCTGTCACTTTTGTAAATAAATGCGGATTAATTTAGTTTCTAAATACACCTGGAGAAAAGTGGTTGAAATTTGGAAATGAATCTCAACCTTTTCCAGCGGTGGGAACTCTTCAAATAGAAAATAGAGTAAAATAATTATCACAAGCCAGAATACAGTTTTTTCTTCCCAATTTCTAAAGCTCCAAAATTTGAAGTCATAATTAATAGAGGTACTAATAGACTACCATAAATCATGCTCATTTAAAAGGTCTCATTATGTTATGAGATTATGTTCAAAGTATGGTTCAGTTTATTGCAATGTATTGCACTGTTTATGGTTTACTATTCTAACGTTTATGCTATGTTTATAATTTACTATATTCTAACAAATGTCAGTGTACTCAAGGTCATTTGAACGAACCAAGGCATTCTTATATGACTTAGCAAGATTGACATTGCAAGGCCTAAGACTATATGAACTGTCCTGTTGACTTGTGTAATATAGAATTTCACTTTCATTATTTTTGACAAATACATATACTCATTGAATATAGTGAAAGTTTGCTTAACAGTTAAGGACAGTTTGAGGAAGAGTGTACAGTTGATATTGAGTATTTATGTACTGATTTATTTTGTTCTGTTAAGTAGGCATGCAGTTCTTTGCTGCTTGAACTGAATCATTCTGATAAAACAGAAATCAAGTTAAGAATAATTTTATTATTTGACTGGTATGTGTTGTGAGCATTCTCTGAACACATTAAATTCCTGTTGCTCCATGTGTAGGTTGCAACTTGTTAGTTGTGATTAGTGGTATAATTATTGTTACTACATGTATATTATTATTTTTAGTGGTTTGTTTAATGTTTATGGTGACTCAAAAGTTATTCGAGTAATTGATTAAGCTAGTGCTCAGATTAATACAGATTATTATCCATGGCCTTAGCCAAGGTTCCGGTATTCTTTCAGCAGTGCTACTACTACACAGTGGGTTGCAGATTTAATAAATACTGACAACAATTACAATTTTTACATTGATTGTCATGCACTTTATGTGTTGTATGGATATGCTTAAAAGAACATTGCATTAATGCATCTGATGCAGTTGCAAGTTTCTTTGTATTTAATAGTGGTAAATAAATGGCAGTTTATTTGGACTTGATAGATTTGAATCGTTAAGAAGTTCTAAAGTTGTGTTTTTAATATGTACAGTTAAACTATTGGGATTTTTTAATATCAAAGATGTTTGAAATGCATAAGGCAGATAAATATGCCATATTTAAGAATTTCACAGTTTCATGAACCTGTTCTTAATTACAAGTTATAGTAAAAGTTGTTTAAGATGTGTGAAGGCATAAAATATGCATGTTTAAGAATTTCACATTTTAATTAACCTGTTCTTAATCGTTCGGTTTAAATAAGTAAGTTTTTTGCTCTTCGTTAAGATACTGTAAACTGGTACAGTTGGGACTTTGTGTATTGAATAAAGTTGCATCATAACAATTATTAGGATTTGATACAGTTAAACTATTGGTGATTTCTTTTTACTTAATACAGTTAAATTACTGAGAAGTTTGAAAACAGTTACTTTATTATGGTTTGTTTAATATAAAGCTATCTTGAAAGCTTGTAAAAATGTAAAGGCAGAAAAACTAACAATGATTAAGAATTTGATGGGTTAATGCTTCTAATGTGTTATGTTTGAGTAAGTTCTAAGTAGATAAGTATGTTCAGCTGTAGCTAACACTGTGCATTTCACATTAAATGTTATGCAAGAAATATTTTAGTGAAGTGATAATTTTTTAGAATTATGTACGATAATGCGATACTCAAACAGTGGGTCAAAGAGCCTTACACATGTATTGTGCTTATGTACAACTGACTGACTTATTTGAATTTGCTTCGATGTGTTATTTTTTAAAATGTTTTTCTGTTATTAAATTATGTTTTGTGCATTGTACGATTGAATACTTCAAATCCAACAGTTTAGTGAATTTTACA
>JAQFXW010004376.1:0-11106 GCA_034693945.1 Dendrobaena attemsi
TTTTTCGCGTACCACTTAGCGACATCTGGCGTACCACCCGTGGTACGCGTACCACCGGTTGAAAACCGCTGGTCTATCACACTTTAGGCCTGAGCTCTTTAAATACATGTTTTTGCAATAATTAAGAAGGGAGCAGTATCCAGTGAAAAGGGAGAAATTGAGAGCGATAGATCTTTTCAGGAGTTGACATTTTATTATTAACTAGTGCAAATAATTTGTAATTGCACCAGAGACATTTCTTTCCTCTCTCCTCCCGGGGCTAAATTTTAGATGCGATATGCATTCATTCTGGACATTTATATAGCGCCTCTTCAAGAAACTACTCAGAGGCGCTCAAGATATGGATTGGTGCAGGAAGGTTCATCTATGATGCTCTGACAAGTCAAGCGCTGACTTGAAACTACAGCTCTTCGGGTCAATAGCTCCAGTATTTGACCAAGATCATGACAGAGAGGCTCAACAGCTTATTATGATTCTTTTGATATCTTTATATTCAATGGCTTCCCGATTCACGTTTTCTGTATTTGTGCTCCTGTCAGATGTGCCACCTGGTGACTGGCAGGAAATACTGACAACTGCAACGGCACTGCTTCGACAGAAGCACCATATGTTCCAATCAGCGATTCAGGTGGAATTGTACGAAGACGCAATGAGGTCTTGCGTGCACTGCCATTCTGAATAGACCTCCTTCTGTCTCCATTAGCTGTTTCCGTTATGCATTCATACGACATCATGTGCTTCGTATATTTATGCAGGTATGCACAGACGCTTGTCTGCGTAACTGCTTAGCGTCGAATGTTTTTATGGCTGTGTCCAATTTTGGGAATTGTCATTCTGGGATGTATCTATTTGGAAATTGTATAAATGTGTGTAGTTATATTTAAAAGAATTAAGGTGATTGACTTGTATTTACTGTGGGTAAGATTGCGCTGGTTGCAATTTGGGGCAGTTCCGCATTTGAACTTCCAAAGATTGCATCAGATAAAATTAGCACTAATCGACCCAAGCATGAGATCTGTGAAACCCCGTAATTTATGTGATTCCTTGTTATACTCTGTCATATCCAGAAGCTTGCTATAAACAAGTGTCATGTGCCTTGTTTAAGATGGCTCTTTATTGAGTTGTGTTACTCGATAATGAGACGTAGGTGAACGAACTTGACACAGAAGTGCCGTACCGATGCGTTCCGTAATGGTGCTATGTATTGTAAATCTTCACAGTGTTTTAACTTGTCCCAACAGCTGTTGTACATTGGTTCTTAACTTTTTAAGACTCAAGGACCACTTATGAATTTTTGGGTCACAGACCACCACTAAAACTGGTTGCCTCTGGTAATTGTTTGGACCAATAAATTTCCAAGAATTTTCATAACCGTAATATAATAATGTACTATAAGTTTTATTATTTTTTAGCGCCCAAGGTATTTATAATCCCTACGCCCTACGGCTATAAGAAAAAATTGTCTGGAGACCACAAATTGAAAATTAATATTCTGGAATGACAATGGTCTCAGACTCAGCATTGGTTATTATTATTATAAACATTTCTGACATGCTCAAGTCACACATAAGTGCGAATCAGAGGCTATCGTGAAAATAAAATTTAACAAATTGACCAAATGAATCTGCTATTATCTTTTTAAATTGAAAATAATATAAATTTTTGGGCATGCTCGTGGACCACAAGGCCGATTGCCGTGGACCACAGGTCGAGATACACTGTGTTATACGATGAGGAATGTTTTCTCGTGGTGTCGTATTTTATTTGACCTTTCACCTATGATAATATTGCATGCGATTTTTAGTTCTTTCATTTCTGATCTAGTTTATGAAAGTTCCTTTGCGAAAGAATTGTTGACAGTCATGTGCACGTCATATCAGTCGAGTTGGTAATAGTGTTTGCCATTTTTAAAATTATCTTTCTGACTGAAAGAACTGCCTCTAGAATCAATACAGGGAAGACTTCATGGTGTAATCTAGATCCTGCTTATATCTTATAGAATAATTCAACGAGTTATTGAACTTCATTGTGGTTGACACAGAAAGTCAGGGTGTAATCTTCCTAACTTATGGCATTTAGGCTAGCTGC
This sequence comes from Dendrobaena attemsi, assembly GCA_034693945.1. Taxonomy (NCBI): domain Eukaryota; kingdom Metazoa; phylum Annelida; class Clitellata; order Crassiclitellata; family Lumbricidae; genus Dendrobaena; species Dendrobaena attemsi. Next base: position 2,089 of record JAQFXW010004376.1, read on the forward strand.
TTGGTTCACCGTGTGACATTTAAGGTAGTTGTTCACATGGTGACCTGCGGATCAAACTAGATTGTGCTGGTAATGTGTATGATCAGATGATGGTGTATCTGACAAAAATCTGTCAAATAATGTGGCTAGGGTTGCCACCTTTCCAAACTGGGAAGTCGGGATGCAATATTCAAAGGCTGTCACTAAAATCGATAACACATATGAGTCACCACGTGGAACCAGCACAAGTCAAGCAAACCCAGTAAATTTTTGGAGAATAGCAATTTTCCATGAAGATTAATATTTATGATTTTTGAACGATGTTCAGAGCATCACTATGCGATGAACTCTAATTATTCAAGATTTATGCATTAGGTCCAACAAACAAATAAAGAAAGGCTTTTAGGCCTATCTTGATAACTATTATTGTAGGCCTATGTATGTATGATAGGCCTAAGTTTATATAGGTCCCTGTCATGGTTCATTTCCAACATCGATTTATGCAATTTTTGGGACCAGTTCATCAGATTCAATCTATCATTTAATTAACTTTTTAAGTTGTTTAGTTAGGCCACTACTGTTATGCGATGAACTTGAGTTTGATTTCTTTAAACTGCATTTTTTTATTCTGCAGTGTGCACTACTGTTAAAAGCGGTTTATGTCTGAAAAAGAAAGTTGAAAAGGTACGCACATGTTGGCCTGTGCATTGGAATTTGCAGAAAAGAACAGATGTCTCACAAAAACAATTATTAGCAGTGCAAATTGACTTTTTCATGTAGCATGACGTGGCTCAACATATTTATGATCTCACCTGCCTATAAACGTTCAAAAAATAAAGTTCTTAATAAGATCCACGCACATACTGTACTGGATCATGTTTTCAGCAACATTTTGTTATATTTCATAGTCACTATAATCACAAATTTTAGTCACAAATTTAAAAAGTAGGGACATTTGGCCGTCCCGACTAGGTCAAGTCGGGATGCGGGGCATTTACATCAAAATCGGGACAGTCCCGCCAAATTCAGGACGGGTGGCAACCCTAAATGTGGCTAGAGTTGATATCAATATATCTGCATAATTCTGCATGCCTGCGAATCATATATATTATATATTGTAAGGTTGAATTCAGACGACACCTCTTTTGATGATAAACTGTTGCTAAACAGGTGGGTGTCTGGATGGTGATATTCTGAAAGTGACTGCTTTAATTAATACTCTGCTTGACATAGTAGATATCTTTTGGGAATGCAACATATGAGTTAGACAATTGTAACACTCGTCCGATTCAGGGATCCGTGTTTTTACGGGTCAATAAACGCAAACGATTCCATTCCAGTGTCTGCTTACTCACTCGATTCTGACTCGTTTAACTTTAATATTGCTCACAGTTGTGGTGAGCTTTAGATGAATTTCTGATAATTATGAACATAGGCTGTACATTTGAAATTTAACAACAATACGTTGTTTCAAAACTTTTTTTAGTTCTTGATATTCTTCGTGCAAGTAATGCATTTCAAAGTGTTATATTATAATTATGTGCCTGCATATTGTTTAGCCTGAAGGGCTAGATGCTTCCAAGTTAGCACACCGTAGTCCCATATTTGTCGGCAAAGGTTGATACAGAAATATCATACTTGTGCTTTCTGCATGTACAGTTATTTGTATATATAACGAGATTTGTATAGGACTTTTTATAAACTGCATCAATTGGACTCAATAGGTTACACGAATAAAGATTTGTGATGTTGCTAAATTAATTTTTATGGTTTATTACTGCTGAGTGGGATATACTGTAGGTCCATCGGCACAGAGTTTTTGAGGCCCGCGAAAGCCAGACCCCCAGAAATTGTCCCTGCGAGGCCCACCTGTGCTTGGTCCCTCACAGAAGTCAGTGAGCAAAAATAATTTTCTTAAAGCTATTTTATAAAGGGAAAACGTAAAATGTTGAAAGGTCATCAGAAAATTTTGCATGGTAAATGGAAGAGAATCTGAAAATATCAGTGAATGACTAAAAAAAGGTGGTAATAAAATTTGGACGGATGTTTGGGAAAAGCCACTGCCTCGACCCTCACAGTTTAGTCAGAAACTTGGTGCCTATGTGTAGGTCAGTGCTGTCTAACCTTCTTGACACTGGTTCACCAAAGAAATTACTCAAGGGCTGCACCAACAGGCTCAAAAACGACAACTAGAGTTAATTGACTTTGTTTTGCATTATATTGTGGTTATATTATACTGCCTTTTGAAGTTTGAAAGCTGAATTTTGTGTTCACATTGTCAAATGGGTAGCCACAAAACGAACACCTATGCAAGTAGACCATAAACCTTGTGCTTTTACTTCATTTTTATACAATTAAACAAATGTAACCAGCTTGGGAGGATCACCTGAAATCATGCCCCACATGTTGGACAGCACGGCCTCAGATTGTATTTGAACTGGGTTTGATCTGAAGGAAGCGTATTAAGTTCTGTAAAAATTTCTTCCAAAGCTATCCACATGCAAATAATCATGTTCAGATTCAGTCAAGTTTAGACTGTTTAATCAAAACTAAATTGGAAGAAATGTACATGGCAACTACTAACATTTTTATATATATTCTGCATCACGCTTCCAACATACTGCTCAACGTGTATAAAGCGGGTGTTTAAGGTCTTCGCGTTAGCAGTTAATAAGGAAACTTTTTGACAAGCGTTCAATAATAATGAATGCGAAGAGTATGAAATAAACAGGACTACTAAGAATAACTCATTGACTGCTTATTCAAGATGTCATGTATAGAAATCCTTTGACTGTTAACTTATTGCCTTCGTTTAGAAAACTTGTATGGCAACAGTTGTTTTTAACAGTGAAACGGTTCTTGTTTTATGAAATGCACTGTAATTCTTTAATTTTCTTTATATAGAGGAATATTTTGTTGTTACTGCATTCTGTCTTTACAACAACCTTACTTTGGTTGTTGTATTGGTTGTTGTAAAGACAGAATGGGCAAACGGGACACCGTTAACTGCATTACTAATGAACATATTATTATAATGTATTATTAGTAGGTTTATTCCTTGGGAGGATAATGTTGGTTGCATTAGTGAACCAAAGAAAAGAATATAAAACTCATAATACACAGATTTCACCATTTTAAAGATTCATGATACTGTTGCTTTAGCCATTTGTGGTGGAGCGGTCTCTGTGGACTGTCTAGATAGCCATGATATTTATTTAAACTAGTTTTGATCCAAGTAACTGTTAGACCTTACTGTTTTCATTGAAAAGCAGCAAAACTCACAAAAGAGCTGTTTTGTAAATGTTAAGTAAATCAAAGCTTTCAAGAGGGGAAATTTGTGAAATACACCGGAATATGGCACACCATGTAGTTGTATTCATTTCCTTCATAATTAATTTTAATTACTTGATCAACTGCAGCAACACTAATTAACAGTAGTTTTCCTACTATGCACACAGCACGTGTCGTGGGTTTTCTGGTAGCATAAAAGTGTTTGAAACACTAAACTGCAACAGTTTCATATCTTGCACAACTGAAGTTTGAGCTGCACATACCGGTAACTATCATCTGTAATTCTGTATTGGTGATATTCACTTTTTATTCAGTGTTTCTGAATATCATTCCACCAAGAGATTACTTCTTAAATACTCTCTTTGCTCGCCAGTCAAGATCGTCATCGTCGCTATCTTCGTCATCGTCATCTTGCATTTCATCGTGTTTCATGCCAGATGTTTTCAGCAGTTCATTCTTCTTCTCAACTGTGTGAAGTATTTTCGACCAGTTATGCCTAAAAACAGAATGCACAACAATTAATGTAAAATTTGTTAATTACACGTCTTCCTGCAAGAAAACTTGTGCGGCCACTGGCCAGGTTAAGTTATATCAGTATTTCACAGCTCGTATCTTGTTGCTTCGTTGAGCCATGGACTTAACTTTGACTATCAATGAAACATGGACCATAAAATGTGGGCTAAGATGTGTAAAAATGTATTGCTGCTGCACCCTTAGCACCCCATTAATGTCGGCCTGTATCTACCCTTCTGGTTAACATCAGTTCATCTAACAGATTTGATCAATGACTCTTACATTTGCTCTTCTATTTCATAGATCTGTCGTTCCTCTTCTCTCTGCTCATCATCTTCTTCTAACAGAGCCGCTGAAACCTTTGTTCAGCAACAAAAAATAAAACATTCAATGGTTACAATGTCAAATGAACTCCGGCAATGCGGGTCTGGTTTTGTAAGAAAATAGTTTACACCTTAAAATTGTGAGAAATGACCAAAGCAAACGACAGATTAGGAAATATCTTGGTTTGTAGTTTCCCTGTAATATGTAAAAATTAAGATAACTCTCTGCCAAAATATCCATAGTTTGGCTCAGTAAGCTCAAGCTGGCAAACAACAACACTTATATAAATGCTACTCTTGATTATTGTTGACAATACTGCTATCTATGACCGCCTTCCTTGAAACCAACTGTCACTGGATCGGTTGTCACTATCAAATACTTGTCAATTCTACAGTGAGACTAGATAAGACTGCTGAAGGTGATTCCTACAATAGCCCAAATTTTGTAATGATGGATAGTAACTGAATGTACTGACAGCTGCTTCTTGGACCATGGAATCGATTCTAATAAAATCTGAAGTGATCTTGAAAAGATTTAACTTCTCGAAGACTGTTAAGCAAACGCTTCAAGCTCGTGTACATTAGTTATACTTAACAAATTGCTTGATACACTGAATCACTGATACTGACCACACTCTGTTGCTTCATTTCTTTCTGAAACAACTCCAGCTGCTCTTCCATCTTGTCCCTGTAAGGTACATTTCTGACCTGGACAACAAATAAAAAAGGTACTCCAATAATTTGTTACATCTCTACTGCATTACAAACTATCCAATCAGAAACGGTATATACTGCATTTTTCAGCTCCTTAAGTTAACCCCTAAGACACAGCAACAATGGTCATGGTTAGCAATGGTTAGCTACTGGAATTTCTTTTCCTTGGCATATGGCAGCATTTATTCATTTATTACAATAACTTATATAGTGACTACTCATAAGCCACTCCAAAAACCAGCACCGGTAAAAGTGGCATTTCTGAGGTGTACCCAAGTACATCAACAGCCAGACTATCGTGCATCTTTGAAATCATCATAACCTCTGATTAAAACTGTAGAATAAAAAGCTATCTCCACCATATTTTTCACTCAGTTTACTATTAAATACACGACAACAAAACTGGTTGTTTGTTGTCTTCATAGGCATGCTAATTGTCATGACTGACTGACTAACCTTGGCATCCATCACAGGATCGTCCATGAAACCCTCTGGTAAACCTTCCGGTAGAGGCTGAATTTTATTTTCAAGTGAAGAGGAATCAACGTTACTGCTTGATGTACCTACACAAATGCAACACTTTGACCTTTACAACTTTAGGCAATTGGAAATTTATACCAAAAGGTATGGTCAAAGGAAAATTCCAAGCTGCAACGGTACCAGTGCTGTGCAAGCCATGCTATACCTCTGCTACCTGAATAAACAATTGGCCTTTAACGGAATTGCGCTTGCCATGTATCCTTGATCAACTCAAGGTCCAACGACGATTCTCAAAACACATACGATTTAAAAGAAATTGGGTCAGAAATTCTTCTGCCAAAACAGTTTCTGATTGTATTATTTCTAACACAAAGCCAGACAAAATTAAATAGCAATACCTGATGACATTGACAACTCATAGCTGCCATGCGCAGGAGGTGGCAGTGACATATGACGAGGTGAGATGACATCAACATCCATGTTAGTGTCGTTGTCATCAGAATGCTGTGACGTTACATCGACTGGAGGATGGTTAGTAACATTCTTTTTTGTAGATGTTGGTTGAGGTGATGTCTCAGGTTGAGCACTAAAATGTCATCAAAACATAAGAAATATTCCTTAAATTTCAATCCTTAAAAAAGCTAAAATTGTTTTAAATAACATAGGAGATAGAATAATGTATTTTTATACAAAAGTACACTCTAAATACCTTGTTCCAGAAGAAGCCTCAGACACTGAAAACAAAAGACATAGAATTGTAAGAACATTAAGGTCATCTAATGAAATAATTAACTCATTGTAATTAGTCAATTCTAATGTGGCAGCGTTCAATGCACATGACATTAAGCAATACACACCAACCAAAATCGTAATTACTAGTTAGGTCAGTATCACAATGACGTAAATTTACAATAATCTGGATAAAAGTGACTAATTGATTCCTCATTTCAACTTAGTATCCATCAACAATTAATGCTAATTAACTTGATGTAGTGCATACATCTAATTCACTTATGGCTATAGTCTCCACATAACATTTAGAATTAGCAATATCAAGCCGGTGGTATCACGTGACTCCTGCTGAGTCACCAATACCAGTTTTACTGGGGGCCGCCATGTTGCTGTGAGTGCGATCTGTTTACATCATCGCCATGGTGACATGCTGTGAATATTGGTACCCGGATGTACGTCCGTCGAGAGTAAAAAACTTGTTTCTTACTCTTGAAAGTTGCATCAGAGTCATTGGACACCTCAACACAGGAAGCTCCGTCTAGTGATATAAGAGGTCGTTGGTAATATTTTACTATAAGCATATAACTGACATCAGAACACATTTGCATACAATGTTGATAAGCTTACAAAATACCTATTGATCAGTAGGAATAACCCAGCAGCTTAAAATAAAAACATTTCAAATGGCAGTGCTCATACATTTTAACAATTTCTGTTTTCCTTGAAGAGCATCAACTTCTAATGATTTCCGTTTAAGTGCTGTTGACGGAGAAGGTGGATAAGGCGAGAGCTTGGAATCAGCTGGTTTTTGTAGCAGTTTTGCCTTATATACCAGAACATTCTGAAAAAGACAAGACAGATATATGATCTATGAAACACTGGTGTGGTATGCATGTCAAAAATAAACACATTGCATTGTATTATGTTGCATATGGATGCTGCCAAAGCTCCTGACACTAGTATAACTATTCCGAGGCACTCCCAGCATGAGCACCTAAGGGTATCAGAAAGTCATCAGACAGAATACACAGTTGGGCAGATTACACAATAAAATCTCATACTGAGCGCACCGAGGAGTCAACTGAAAGAAAGTGCACAATTTGGAGATCAGGTTAATCCTAAATAATTGTGTGAAGTGTATACCTGAAAGTTATGATTCAAAGCAGCTCATCAGAATTCTGTGTAACTTGGGACTATAAAGATACTTGTCAGAGTTACTCAAATTCAACATGTAGCGTGTGGACTGTGAAATTAACCTAAAAGAATGCAAACGAATTAAAACCTAACTGTCATATTTAGGATGTTATCTTAAGTTGAAATCATGTCCTAAACCAGAAATCATTTCGATACTCACATCCCTGTGCGTCTTCTTAAGAATATGAGCATTCCACAGGACCTCGTTTTTTATGGGACAATTGCAGACGAGACAAGATAACTGCCCCAGACTGTTATATGTTAGAATCAGTTAAGATAACAACAACAACAAATAACAAGAAAATTTGACTCATTGGCTATTAAATTTTCTCTTGCAGCTTAGGTACACCTGAGATATTCATTCACTCATGCAGGCATTGTAAAATAAACGTATTAAGTCATGCATGTGTTTACAGAATATACATAGCGCTTCTTTAATAAATCTACTCAAAGGTGCTACTCAGTACTCATTACTCAAGAGATATGTTAACTTATAACACACTTTGAACATTATATATAACATGGCCAAGGATCCCATTAAATATTAGTGAACCAATTAAAAAGGAACTAGACCTCTCTATCAATCAATTCTTCCTATAGTTTCTGAAGACAAGTATATAACAAGGGTAAGTCTTCCATCGTACGTAGCAGAAAAATAATTACTTCTACGGCGGAACCAATGAACGAAGTATTTGGGACCACGTGATACTACTTTTATATAAAAAATTGTGGACGTTGCCGCTTGCGCCGTTTTCAATCGAGACATCAATAACGTTCAGTTTAGGCATTCGTGAGGGTCGGATAGGGTCAGGGTACCCGTCATGAGGGTCCGATAGGGTCAGGGTATCCGTCATGAGGGTCAGGGTTTGTATTGTCTTTGGTCATTTTCATCGAATCGAAGCGAACTCAAGATGGCCGAATCTCCCGCCACATAAGCAATCTTGCATCGTGATGGCGGAAGCTGCCGCCGTGTAATAGCAATTATGGATGTCTTTCTTGGCAAAGCTTCCACTGCAGAAGCACCACGCCTAGGCCTATAACAAATTCTGTTGTGTACCATGATGGTCCATCACGTACGTGTGCCTATGATTTTCTACAGTTCTGCAAATCACACCCCACTCAAGACATTTTATGTATTATATGTGTGATACGCTCCCCGAAACTACAACTTTGCCAGCCTGCTTTCTGTTACAATATGTTAGATGTTATTTGAGAGAGAAAGGAGGGTGATGGATATGTATAAAATGACTTCAATAACAAATAGAAAGGATATCTGGCGAGCGGTGACTCAATCTTTCCTTTCTGTCCATTCAGGGACCGTTTCTGGGATTCCATGAGGCGACGGAGATCATCCTTATTCGTACCTTTCTTGTCATTAGCGGACATCGTCAGGATTAAAATGTAAGGCCAGTTAAACTATTACACGCCCGAGCAGATTTTAAATGTGTCTTTTCTTATTTATTAATCCTCCTCACAAAGAATTAAAAAGCGAAACATTTAATCAATAATCCAACTATTATTTAATTTTTCGTTCGCTTTCTCGGTAAACATTCAGAACTGATGATAGTTCTTTCTTAGCAGGACGCGTTTTTATGGTTACAACGAAATAAGTTTCGTTTTCCTTTCTGAGAGCACACGTTGGGACGTTGGGTGCTCTCAGAAACGATACCGAGTCGGTAAAGGTAAATCGATTTTTATATAGCGACTGTATATGGCCATGGGCGAGATCCTTCACTACCGCTCGCCCGTTTGAATGGACGTCACGCCATTTAGGTCCCCGTGAACGGACCGT
>JAQFXW010004377.1:0-11105 GCA_034693945.1 Dendrobaena attemsi
TAGATATAGATCGCATTTTGAGTAAGTAAGTAAGTAAGTATTTGCCCGTAATTATTTACGGGTTACGGCTAGTTATAGCATTAATTATTATTATTCTTATTATTTTAATTATCTTCATCATTGTCATTTAATTGTCGCTATCATCAGGAATAATAGGCCCAATAGAGCAGTGTTCTTAAGATGACAAGCCTAAAGTGCTACATGCAATACCCCTCCCCCAAATATTTGAAATTGGGCAAAGGGCATATTTATCTCCCCAAACCCCTATCAATTCAATGCACTGATTATTGTATGTTAAAAAAGTAATTGTGAATGAAATTAATCATTCCCCTCTCTTGAGCTGCTGCCTTTAGTCAGAGCAGGAACAACCATTGCTATAGTGCTCTTAGTCTCTCTGTGAGATGCTAATTACTCTTGTTTTGCTTCTTATAGTTGCGGCTCAAGGAACTGGAAGATGCTTTGGAACATGAGAGAGAGGGCCGCATCAGAGTAAGTGTAAATTATGATCGCAGAGTATGATGTATGGAGATTTAAAGCATTTCTAAGTTTTTATTATGGCCTACAGTAGGTCTACATGTAGTGTGCTACCCAGTTGGCATACCGGACTGATTTTTGGAAAATTTCGCAAAATGTACCTCTACCATGTCAGTGGTCAGTGATGTCATATAATTATATAGCCTACCATGTAATTTGGACTAATTACAGACTATATCTTCACTGCACTGATCTGGTACCCTTTTGTTTGTTTTTTAGTGTAGGGCTAGACTGACTTCTGACAGTAGTCAAGATAAATTACTTGAGGCAAAAAGTTCAAATACTCTTGGCTTATCTTCACCTTGGAGTGACCTTTACTCCTCTTCTCGGTTTTCCACATTCCAATATGCCAATATTATGCAGCTCCATGCAGAGGGCACCACAATGATACGAATAGGGACTACTAAAGAAAACAGTTACATAGACACAGTTGGCCTACGTACTAACATCCATACACAGTTACACACTTGTGCACATCAGCTCCCCCAATTGATAGAAATTTGTATTCAGACACAAGTCATAGATGTAAAATTTTAAATGTAGGCCCTACTAATGCTGTAAATATATAATTTATTCACGCATTAAAATAATGACTGCTTAATAGCACCTACTGACAAATTGTTTTTTCTGAGATTCGGAAATTTGTATGGCATATAAATTGTTGAAAATTTTAATACGTTAGCATATCTTCATCAGATATGTCAATATAACCATAACCATAATCACATTTTTTATTGACTCCAGTGTAAAATTTTACAATTTTTTTAGCAAATAGATTGACAATGGAGGCAATGGGAGAAACCTAAAGGGGCCTAGGCCCCGCTAACTAGGGTCACTCTAAAATAAGGTACAGAGCATAATTTCAAAGAAGGCAATCATGGTATATATAGTACAGTGAAAAACTAAGAAGTTAATTAGTGTAGGACTTAACTAGTTAACTAAAACACACACCATAAGATTTAGGTACTCTTGCAAAAGATGTAAATGCATAATTGAGTTTTAAACAAACGAAAGGTTGGGATATTTCTCAGTTGAATTGGTAGGCTATTCCATATTAGGAATATTATGTAACACTACATACCTCTTTATGTGACTTCTTTGCTTTAACAATGAACTATTGGAAGTTTCTGTAACCTATAATTGTTGCAATGTTCACTGCATTGGTTGGTAGTTTTTATTTCAAAATGACTGGTCATAATTCTTTTTATTACTTTGAGCAAATGTCATATGTGATCTTGATTGGAAATGCTTGAACTCTTGCATGATGTAAGCTTAAATTACGATGACAACAACAACAACAATAACAGAAACAACAACAACAGCAGCAGCAACAACAACAAATAGCCTAATAAAAACAAAAATAATAATAATTATTAAACTCCCTCTTAATTAACATCCTACATGATCGAATATTTCTAATTGTACAAGGATTGAAACTTGTGGTGTACTTGAATAATTGACACTGGGAACAAATCATTGAACATAATAATTCAAACTTCAATATACAAATATTATGTACAACTGATACAATTTTCAAGCCTTAAATTAACAATAAAGTGTTAAGATAGTCTATTTGTTGATGAATTCATTAAGAGGTTTCATTTATAGGCTGAGAAGGAGTTGGCGGAGATGTCTTTCCAGATGGAAGGAATGGCAGAAAGACTTGATGAAGCCGATGGATTGACCTCTGCCCAGGTGGGAACGATTCGTCTAACCAGTTGTGTAGTCTCATCTTCTTCTGTGCACTAGATGGAGCCCCTGTCACAGTGATTCCTATTTTGCTTGAATTTCTTGGTTTATTTATTTTGGTAGCTTTACTGTTAGTTCATTATAAAGTAACAATTGTATATTTGACATTTTTTAGCTGTAACATTTCATATAATAATTTTTAACTTTTTAAAATAAAACTATTTGAAACTTTGTTTCTAAAGTCAGAACCAACTCTTGAGTGACAGGACTATTGTTAGGTCATGCTGATATAATGTTTGTGTCTAATGTTCAGAGCGAAATAACTCGCCGCAGAGAGCAGGAGACGCTGAAGCTAAAGAAAGACCTTGAACTATTGACAGTTCAATTCGAGTCTTCCGAGTCTAGCCTTCGAAAACGACACCAAGAAGTTGTCAATGAGCTAAACGAACAACTTGAAAGTGCCACCAAGCACAGGACTAAGTAAGTCACAATATAATTCTAGTCTTGATTCAGCCGAAATTTATTGGCATTACTATAATATTATTGTTTAACCCTTTCTTTGTGTCCTCGGTTATTTTTTTCTAAAAGGTGGCTTAACTAGTTTCTTGGCTGTACTTTGATTAGACCAGAATAGCAGAAGTGAAAATTTAGTAAGTAAGCAAGCATATACTTTATTGAACCGCCTGCAAACACACTGTGAGAATAGCAGGTATGAAGTGACAAGAATATAGAGTTTGCAAGAAATCATGCATAAATGCAAATTGCAGAGCTGTGGAAAAGAAGGTTAGAAGAAAGAACAGATATTATTAGCCATTTGTATAGCAGTTTTATGTTCCTCGTTAATGCATCAGGTCGTGGAAACTCTCAATTGTGTGAACGTTCTTAATGGGTATCAATAAAGATCTGAAACGAAGAGAACAATGTAGAAGAGCAGGAAGCAAAACAATGTCGGTTCTTAAAATGAGTTTCAAACAGATAGACATTGACAGCTTCAAGATACTCTAAATGGATATATTCGATCACCAGCTGTAGAGTATTGTGTCCAAGTTGGGAGTAATTACCTTAAAAAGACATTGAATGCCTGTAACTGGAAACCTCAGTCACAATCACGAGCTATGTCATAGAAGACAACAATTGGACATTAGAAAATGTCGACAACTGGAACCAGCTACCACATGACGTAATTTCTGCACCAAGCTTGAACTCATTCAGACAGAAACTGGAAGGTTGGATGGAATGATGTAGGCACTAAATGCTTGTAGCTTCATCAGCCTTTTAATTTTAACTGTAACTGTGGAGGAAGCAGACAACTAAAGACAAGGTTGGTGTTATAGAGCACAGCAGAAAAATGGAAGTCAGCTATGTGTACAGTGTAATTATGAGTTCGTGACAATCTCTGATCTCAAAGTATTGTGTCTAACAGTTATAATGTTCATTCTTTAGCTTATCATCTTCTGACTTCAAATTCTGAATGTGTCGTCTAGGAGTGACAAAGAAAGGCAGCAGCTCATTATTGAGATCGATAGCGTGTCGTCCCTTCTAGATGGTGCCAATAAAGCCAAGGTTAGCATATACCATTTCATTGATGTTGCATCTGCTTTTCTGTTAGCTCTTAAATAATATCATGTTATAAGATTATAATGACTATATCATTGCTACTTAAGGAAAGGACAGCTTCTACAATTACTCTTGATGCTGGTCACAAAGAGGCATAGGTATGAAGTGAAAGCAAGTTTTCCTTCCTCTCAGGATGGCACTAGTATTATTATTATTATTTGACCAATCACAATTGTATTACTATTACTGCAACTAGTAGGCTACTTCCATTACTGCCACTTTAATACTACATTGTAGCTGCACTATTTAACTGCTATTGCTACAATTTCCACAATTGCAGCACAGCTGCTATATACATGTATAGTTATTTGAAAACTTTTCTGATTTTAAGTGAGACAATAACGGTTATTCTAGGCACATGCCGAGTCGAGAGTGGAGGGCCTGGAAGATCAGCTGAGGCGACTGAAGGCTCAGGTGGATGAACTGACACGGATCAACGGTGACCTCAACAACTTGAAGGCTCGTCTAACTCAGGAGAACTTTGAACTTCAGCGGCAGTTGCAAGAGTTGGACAGCAGCAACGGCACCTTGTCCAAGACGAAAATACAGCTCCAGCTCCAGTTGGATGACACCAAGGCACGGCTTGATGAAGAAACCAGGGTAAATGCATCATACATCATCATCCTAATTGAATGTCAGGTTAATCCATTGAAACATGAACCTGTACTTTAGAATCTAATGAAAGTTTGATCAAAATAATACAGATACATGTAGTTAAATAAATAATAATGGTATTTATAGTATTTTTTAGTAAAACATTAATAATAGTTATAGTGATTATATACTATTAATAATTTAAAAGGTAGCAGTCTGACCCAGAATTTAAAAATATACCGGTACAGTGATATAGTGCTTGAGTCCGACTCGATGCTGATTTTTGGCAGACTTGGATTCGAGGCTGTCAGGATTCAGACTTTTACTCGAAACCATTGGAATCGAATTTGACTTGATCTTCTTTCTAGTCCTGATTTTGTCTCGTGACAGAAATATGACTTACTTAAGCAACCAAAAATAAAGGCATTGTGCTGAAACAAAGTTACTAACAATACAGAGAGAACCTCTGTTTTCATACACTCTGCATAGATGTGCTGTGTAATTTGTATTGTCTTCAACCATCCTCGATCCGAGGGTTGGTCGCTTTCTGTGTAATTTACATACCGGGTACCATTAAATTGCGAAGTTCAATATTATGATGTTGATAGACTTGAATGTGAACTCAATGTTCGGTGACTTGGACTTGAACTCTGATTCTAGCAACTGTAGACGCAGACTCGTACTTCGTTTCGGTGAACTTGTACTCGAACTTTGACTTGACTTAGGTAGACTTGACTACAGTACACCACTGCCGGTACAGTACCTGGATTTAATGCTAAATGGAAGTTATCGAGCCCAGTGTGACGATGACAAATATTTAGTAGATTTTGTTATAATAATTATTAATGGCTTAACAAACAGTCTTAAGATTTAGGGATTTTTCACTGAGACGAGTCTTCATTCATGCTATTGCTTGCTATCGAACTTTTGACGGCTTGGTTACCGTACTTATTTAATTCATTCATTCATTTCGAGAATTTGTATAGTTTCCCTTCAAAGTGTTGGAATATGTTTAACGACAGTAATTAGAGCTGTATCAATAGCTATATTCTGATATTAAGTTGTGGGGAGAACTTGTGGAATGATCCCTTTAGTCACTAGATGATCCCTTTTGTCACGTGATCTTTAAGTGCTCAATCTTTGCTATCAAGCAGCGATTCCGTTAGCGTGCGTCCTGGCGTCCGGGACTCAAAAATTTTGAGGCTGGACTCCAAAAAATAAAGATACGGCGTCCATGGACTCCCATCACTTGTGAATGGACTCCAAAATAAATTAACGATGCATCCATGGACTCCAAAATAAATTACCCTGGCATCCAAATACCGTGTGTCACATGATATTGCATTGAAAAAAGGTCAAAAATATTTTCACGCTCACGCTTCTTAACCAAAATCAGGTACACTCTTCGCACAAAACATCACCTTGCTTCAGCTATCTAGGAAATTCAGAGTCTTTACAGATAGCCTGCTACTGTATAGGCTTATGGCCTTAAAAGCCAATTGGACTTAAAAAATTGACGGGCGTGGAGTCCATGACTCCTCTCCATTTGGCTTGGACTCCAAATTTTGCGGCCTGGTGCGTCCAGGACTCCGAAATTCAGGCGTTAACGAAACCACTGCTGTCAAGTTCTTGTGTAGATATGATTTATTGTTTTATTAATACTTTGCTATCACAAAGAACCTACTCGGATAGGCTCCCAGTTCAATTATGGCATTTTAACATTCACAGAGAATGATCGCAATAGAATAAATCCCGCAGTACAGACTTTCAGTGGAAATCAATTTGATCTGCACTTTGCTTTGATCATTTCCACTTCAAGCTTGAGTTCTGTACATGAATATGTTGTAGTAGGTTGGTTTGTGTCTTTATAGGAACGCAATCAACTGACGATTCAGCTAACCAACTTGCAGGTTGATTTCGACAACCTTAATGCAAGACTGGAAGAGGAATCAGAATCTTCCGCCAGTCTCCGTCTCCAGCTGCAGAAGGCACTCACTGACTACCAGCAGCTGAAGAGTCGCTACGACAAAGACATCATAGCACGCACGGAAGAACTCGAGGAGATTAGGTCGGCAACAGAAACTCTTATGCACTTACATCAAGTTACACTGTTATACAAAGTAAGTAAGTAAGCATATCCTTTATTCATCCAATTGCTAATAGCATTTTGATTTACACAGGTGAGATTTCAGAATCTAATGATTCCTGTGTTCTTATTGTACTTCAGCATGCATGCTGGCAAGAAATCATTCTTAGAATGAAAGTTTTGGGACAGATCATCAGATCTTGGGATAACCCGGTCTTGATCTTGATATTTATTACTAGAAGGCCCTACTTAGCCTATTCCATGCATATTCTACATCTGTCCATGGAACATTGGATATATTGCAGAATATAAATTCGATAGTCATGCTCAGCTTCTGAGCTAATTCAGAATATATTTCAGCATAATTTGCTTTAAAATTGACAACTTCCACTTAGAAAGTGTCCTCCAATATTGCATAAGTATATTTTCAGCCACCTGTCACCTTCGTTTAAGCTTCGGGCATTCAGCAGATGCAAGAGACTTTTGAAGCCTCTATACATCAATCAGCTGTTATATTAACGGCTGTGTATGGATAGTTTGAATGATTACTTTTGTAAAATGCTGCATCATGTCAACACGATCTTCACATAAACATTACAATATAATAGAGTGACAAACTGGTTTTGTAGGCGTAAGTTGACAGCTCGCATTGCTGAGCTCGAGGATACTGCTGAGCAAGCCAGGAACAGAGCGGCCAAGTTGGAGAAGGACAAGTCAAGATTGCAACTTGAGATTCGAGATCTTACTATTCAGCTGGAAGCTGTGAGTTAAAAAAATACCATTAGTCAAACTCAGAATGCATCAAGATACCAATATTTAGTAAATGACTTTAGAAAATTGTGAAATCTGAGATGTAGCCTGTAGGAAAACATGCAGCATGACCATGCATGTAATTGAAGTTGCAATGAGACTAATATATTCAGACTGCTTCAATTTCATGCCTCAATTTTCTAAAGAGAACATCATCAAACTTCTGTTTTGCATTATCATTATTTCAACATAATATTGCAGTTATTGCACATCTTATACGAACATAATGCTGTTTGGAATCATAAATGTGATTGATATTACTAGTCATTGTTGTTTTCACTTATCTTATGCAGCTGTGCGTGATCATAGTAGAATAACAAAATGTTTAGAAAGTAAAGTCTGTATGAATTGTGTTGTAGGCAAATGCCAACCTGAATGAGACCGTGAAAAGGTTGAAGCAGGTCGAGGGTCTAAACGTCGACTTGCAGAGACGTGTAGATGAGTTGACAACGGAACTGCATAACGTAGGAGGAGAGAACCAGAGACTGAATGCTGAATTGGGTCGTCTGCGCGTCTCTGTCGCTGAGCTTCAGGAGAGGAGCGATTCGCTCGCCAGGGAAAACAAGCAACTTTCGGGTGCGCAATATTTAATGAAATGACAGTCATGCCATTGTGACAAAGAGTCAACCAGCTTAAGTGATAGCTTTGTTAAGCACCGAGAATTTAGTCCATATTATTTATTGTAAGAAATTACGGGCAGTTTTAATCAAGGACCACAATTTCAAAGAATATACTTACTTACTTACGTACTCGAAACACGATCTATACCGTAATATAAAGAGATAGTTACCCTATCCTGTGCAATGTACCCTATTCTTTGTGCAAATGGCTTCTTTTGTTCGCTTCCGATAAATATGGTGTTTGAAGTTTCATTTCGAGTTAAAAAGTTAAGATAAAAACGGATAATAAGACTAACCAACCCCTCTAGTGGGTATATTTAATGCGACTAATACGGCCAAATCAACATATAGAATTGGGGCTATTTTAATGCATAATACAATTTAAATCATGCTCGCCAATAACGGGTGTTATCGAAATTGTATTCTGCTCCGTGAGCTGGGTGCTGGCGAAATCTGCTCGACTTCTCCGAGACCATTACGGCCGGTTGATCGATCGAATTAGCATATAAGCAAATTATATATGTTAATACTTCTTCCATATCCTGGTGGTTTCTGTATGCCAGTATAATGTATTCTTGTCGATATGGTCGTGTTGTTAACTCATTTTGGTTTCTGCAAGTTTTACAAGTTAACGATTATGGTATTTATTTATTTTATTTTATTTATTAATGCATTTCTATACCGCCCCTTCAAGTCCCTTACTACTCAGAAGCGGTCCCGGCCACAGCCCGGAGACATGTGTCGGAGTTTACACGCCGAAGCGTATAGTATAATGCCTACGAAGCGTATAGTATAATGCCTACAGTGTGCAGTTTAATTTTATTGCAGATTTATTTTGTAAAGTGTAGCAATTGAATTTGTCAGTAGATATCATTGTATTCTTATAGTTTGCACTAATACTGTACATCACAGTGTATATATCACTGTGTATATGGAGACTGTCTTCTTGCCTGCAGATGCTCTGCATGAGGCTCAGGGACAGAACAAGGACCTGAGTCGCCAGGTGCAGGAGCTCATCAACATCCGCTTGCAGCTTCAGAACGAAAGAGACGGTCTAGCCGCTGAGCTGTCTGAGACAAAGGATGCTCTTCGAGATGCCCTTACTCGTTTGGACGGGGCAAATAGCGCCCTTGCACAACTCAGATCTGACCTGGAACATAGACTGCGTGAAAAAGATGAGGAAATTGAAAACATTCGGTTTGTACAGTTACTGTAACTAGTAAAGTTTGTTAGCCAAAACCTGCATATGATATCGCAATTCAACAAACCTTGCTTCCTATTGAATTTTACAATAGCCAAGAAATTTATTTTATTTATATTGGCTACTAAAACATGGTTTTCGAAATGTAGAAAGTAAACCAAGAGAAACCTAAGATTTCCCAAATGATTTGTATTTGAAAAAATTAATGAGGTTGGAAATCTAAAATTGCTAGCTGTGTGATTTATGTGTTTCTCCTTACAAATAGAGAAATTGTGAAGTTTTACTAGCAAATTAATGTGTCATTAAATTGGTAGCCTATGAATTTCCTACTTTGTTGCAATTTGTTGATATGTGACTAGCGATGTGCTGAAGATATATTCTGAAATATTTGGTTGCACTTTTCACTGTAGCAACATCATAAGATAATTTGTTTACAGCTTGAGGAATCTTGCACAACCCTTGCACATAATAAGAATGTTGATGTTGTAAAATATTTAATAACCGATGTAGCAACAGAGAGTAGTGAGCATTGCGTATCTGATTGTTGTCAATTCCAGCAAAAGTAGCCAGCGTGCGATTGATGAGCTGCAGAGGACTATTACTGAGATTGAGACAAAGTACAAGTCTGAGCTGAGCCGTCTGAAAAAGAAGTATGAGACAGAGTTGAGGGAATTTGAAATCCAGATAGACACTTTGAACAGAAACAACGGAGAACTTGCAAAAGCCAATAAATCTCTGTCAACTCATGTTAAGGTATTCTTCTTTAACTCTATTGAAATGGAAATATCATCATAAGTAACAATTCTTGTGGCTCATTTGGCATTTAATGCATCTTTTTGTAGAAGCTCCTCAACTTTACTTGGTCAGCGTAAACAAACAGTATAGGATAGCTGCATTAATTTTGTTGTCCTCTGGAATTTAGATTAAGACTTAAATTGATCTCCTTGACCTATAGAATCTCTACAGAACACTCATACATAAAAACCATTTCTATCTTATACTCATCCCTAACAACACCTGCCTTATCATAGATAGATAGATAGATAGATAGATAGATAGATAGATAGATAGATAGATAGATAGATAAATAATCTCTTTATTGGTTCCAACAAAAAAGCACTAAACACAAGTAAAAAAACACAGGTAAACAAAAATCAGTTCAAACTAATAACGACAAAACTTAGTACAGTAAACAGTAAGGGAGCTACAATGATCAAGCAACTAAAAAAGTACCGTAAACGAACATCATAGGAGGTACTAAAGACTTTGAGACTAATTTGAATAATTAATGGAGAACCAAAGGAAGGTTCCGAAGGGTGGTCAGCCCGCTTAGCTAGGGCCCCCAGTTAATCACGGATAATGCAAGATGGGGAAATATGAATAATAACATACAAAGTATATTAGAAAGAAAGTGTAGTAGAAGATATTAAATGAACAGGAGTTGAGTAAAACCAATAATTGACAATAGGCACAAGGCAACAAAAAGTCCAAAAAATAGTCAGAACAATTAATCTTAGGACTATACTATTGATATTAAACAGAAGTAATTTAGTGACGATCCAGGAACGAATAAAAAACATGCTTCTTGAAGAGAAGAAAATTAGGCGATAGTCTTAGGTCATGAGGTAGCTGATCCAGATGACTGGACCCATACACTTGATAGAAAATTTCCGATCAAACTCACACCTTAAAGACACTGAATTTTGGGTATCATGAGTATGAAAATCAGAAGAGATTTTAAACATATTAGAAAATTGTGGAGGTAAAAGATTATTATTGGATCTATACATGAAAATGCACACCTGGTACAATAGCATGTTATCAAATGACAATTATCTCAAACAACATATGAGTATGAGCACTATAAGAAGAACCGGTCATAATTCTAACAATCCTTTTCTGGAGAAGCTGTAATCTATTAAGTCTCGTATTATAATTAGAAACCCAAACGACA
>JAQFXW010004378.1:0-11105 GCA_034693945.1 Dendrobaena attemsi
GAGTTTCGCTATACATTCATTTCAGACGTCCACAAAAGGATTAAAGGACCACAATAGAGGATGAGGTTCTTAATTTACTGGGGAAATTTGTTTATGTTTTTTAATTTTTTTTTGGGGGGGGGCTTAATGGGTACCCGGGCACCCGCCCGTTCGTTTGACGGGTACCCGGTCAGGCATTTTCACGATTTTTGACAGCCTTACATGCGGCTGAATTACTGTGTCGGCGTGTTTAAACCAATTCGAAACTTAAAATGTCGATATCTGGGGAAGGGGTAAAATTCTGGGATCGCGAACCCCGTTATGTTTTTCTTCGGCGAGTAAGAAGTACACATAGAGATACATAGATACACAAACAGACATATTTGTTTGGGGTTCCTAGGTAGTCGTTCCGGAGCGCCTTTGTGAGTTACTTAAAAGGCGCTATATAAAAGCTTATATACATATAGAATTATACATACATAAATTCTCATATCTTTCCATATTCTTACTGACCAGAAGGAAGCTTGGGTTTCGTCTGTTTCTCCAGCTGAATGATGGAAGCGTCCATTCTGGAATGTTTTCCCTGTGCAGCGTATGACAGAAATTATGCGTATGACCACTGAGAACCAGTCTCGGCTGCAATCTGTCCAAAATCTAAAACACAACGAACACAGGCTTTCACTTACAATCCTATTAAGAACTAAAAACTTGTAAACTAATATTAAAATTGTGTATGCACTTGAGCTTTGTATACCATTCACTGCTAAGGGAAAGATAGCACACGTCTTTTAATATTATTGGACAAATTAAGGGGCAAAGGTATAGCAATTAACACATCGACCGCTTGAACATTAATTGTACTCTCGTGAAGGTCCTATGAAACATTCAAATCGCCCCTACCCGGTTCGATCGTGACACCAGAGGGTTTTAAACTGCAAGAAATTAACACATCGACCGCTTGACCATTAATTGTACACCCGTGAGGGTCCTATGAAACATTCAAATCGCCCCTATCCTGTTCGATCGTGACACCACAGGGTTTATTTACATTGTCTCAATAGACTGTCTTAACCCTCTATTGAAATCTCGCGATTAAAGACGGTGCAGAAGCTACTCCTAGTTGAAATATGAGATAGGCCATCGAGGTTATAGCCGCTGTTAAGCCTGTCATTGAGGGACGCATTATTACGTCCCTCGATTCCAGGTAAACCTGATTTTAGAAGTATTATTACACATCGCTCGCATTCAATGTGTTAAGCACCTACGATGGGATTTACCATAAATCATAAAAATGGTCAGATAGATATAATATGAAAACAATTACACATTTACACTCATAAAACCCAGTCACTGAACAAAACATTTGCGCAAGAATGCTGCTCTATAACATGCTGCTCTATACACATGACAATAAGAAGTCACTGCTTAAATAATCAAAATATCATCAGTTTTTAAGATAGCCAAGCATCAGCAAAAATTAGCCATGCCAGTTTAACATATTTTTTTTCTACTACCCAGAATCAACAGCATAAAACTAATACCTACCTGGTCAGATATCTTCTTTGCTAAACAATTAAAACGCGGTCGCATTCGGGTATTTCGTTCACCTGCGTCAGCCGCATCTGGTCCAGAGCAGTGAGAATCAGACGAACGAAATAACGGAAAGTGCTAGAAGAAAGACAACACTGGCTTTTACAGAGAGAGAGCCAAGGGGTACTTGCTCAGCTATTGACTCCAGTCTAAGAAACTCATACTCATCGCCCGGGGGGCTTACTGGTTAGCATGCTGGACAGTCAACCCAGAGGTTCAAGTCCAAGCCAGGGCAGGAATTTGGTTCAAGATTTCTGCTCCACCTGAACCCCTCCCTCCATCCCCAGCCAACTCAGCACTTACACTGACACTGTCCGTGGGAAGATGAGATGACAAGGAAGATGACTGGCAACCCGCCCTCATATGCTGTGGCTAAAAAATGAAGTCGACTGCTCTTCTTCTTCTTCTTCTTCGAAAAGACTCATGACTTCAGTCTAAGAAACTGATGACGTTAACCTAACAAACTCACGACTACGCTGCTATAGTGCAAACGTTATTCAACCTGTTCAATCTTTCCTCACGAGTTTCTTGCCTTGAAAATCGTTTGTTGTCAATTCAAACGATGCACACAAATCCTAAAAGGTCACACCATGCTCAACTGCTAGACCATCTCAGCCACCTTACATGTATAACATAATGGGTCGGGAACACCTCTAATGAGTTCACTTGGAGGGGCACCATATAACTTGAGATTTACATTTACATTACATTTATACACATTGAGATTTACATTTACACTCCCTTTGCTCGGCTGAACAAGGTCTGGTTTTTGTTCCCTTTGCGCACACGTCCATTAGGCAGAATTGTGCTTTCTCAGTGGTTGGCCCCTTGACCTGGAACAGCTTACCTTCTTCCCTTCGCTTGCTTTCTAGAACTTCCTCTCAAACTTTCCTTTCTTACCTTAAGACCGTTCTATTTACCCGCACTGGGGTTGGGAGCGCCTCTGAGTAGCACTCTTGAAGTTGACAAGATCGCAACTTGGTACAAGGGCCTAAACTAGAGACAATCCAAAGCACGATAATTGCGTTAGGTAGGCCTACACTTGAATGGATAAGAATAATGTGGGCTAAAATTTTGACATTGCTTGTGGGTAGGCATAATGTTATTAATTTAGCAGGGCCTACATATTTTAATGTCTGCATCTCTCTGCGACCTAGCCATGGTTGGCATTTGCATTGAAGAAATAGAGAGCATTGATATGAAATTAAATGCTAATACATGTAAGTCTCAGATAATGAGGATCGGCCCAACCTTTCGTACTGTCTGTAAAATGATTAGCGTAAATAATGTATAAGTTAGCTATGTAGACAAACTTAATTTCTTGGGTTGTGTACTTGTTTCTGTAAAGTCATTCAAAATTAGCTTTAATGAATATAAAGAAATCAAAATATCAATTTTTACTGTTTATAATGCATAGGAAAACCTGTAGGCCTACCGGTAGCCCTATGTTCATCTTATGTTTGCATTTCATTTGTATAGCATGTGAAATGTGCATAATAAAGCTACGAACTATAAACAAAGCCATCAATCAAAGCAAGAATTTCAGCTATAGAACTGCATTTATTATTCTGATAGTGATACACATGAGCATCATGTTCAGAGTTAAAACAGGCTTAAAATGGGCCAGAATTGAAAGATGACCATTGTTAAAATTATTTTACTAGCTTTGACTTCTACTTCCGCAATCTTTTTGCAGTTCATCTGTGCACAAGCATCATCTTTATCAATACTTTCTAGGTTTTAATTTCAGTTTTTACTTAACTCCGAGAAAGTAAACACAGACAGTCGATCGTAATGCTGGGCTCCACAGTCTCCATTTATTAGGGTTTTCCAAGTGTTTGCTGCCACAATCACTCTGCCATTAGTTTCATCCAATATCATCTTTCGTGGCTTAACAATTTTTTCAAAACATCTTACTGGAGCACATTTGTACATTTGCATCAAATGTAGACTGGAACTGAATTGCAACAAGCGTTGGTTCGAATGATCCACAACAAAAATATTACCATCAGAAAGCACCTCCAAATAAGTTGGGTTATTGAGTTGATTTCGATTGCCTACGTCTCCATAATATTTAAGAACATTTCCATCCATATCAACAATGCAAATTCTGTGTAACGAATCGTCATCTTGGCCGTGACACAACAGAAAGTGATCCAATGTAAGCTTTATGGCTAGAATAGGATGCTCTATACCAGACTCCCATTTGAGAGTAATCGTGCGTATCAGTATTCCATCGGGACTGTATTCCAATAGTTTGCTCAAAAGTACACTGGTAAGTAAGACATTTGAGTTATTAGTAACAGATATTTGAGAATCAACAGCAGCTTCATCAGGCTTCCATTGCCTAATAACTTTTCCTTCGGCACTAAATCTGAATAAGCTGATTTCAGTGATCAATCTGAATGTACCTCGAACACAGCTAGTGCCGTTGCAAGATAGATATATACATTTATTGTGAACATCAGCTTTCATGTCCACAACTCTATCCATCTTCTCCACACGCCACCTTCGTTTAAATTTCAGTGTTGTCAGATCATTTATCTCCACAACATTAGAATTGCTTGAAATGAACAGTTCATTGTCTAAGATGGTTAAACCTGTGACTCGATAACTTTTCTCGTCGGGAACATTCACAGTTGTAATATCCTGAAGAAAATCGAGTTTCCTTTTGTGCTGTGCAGAGTGTGAAGTTTCTACGAATTGAAAATAAAACATGATACAACTTAGCTTAGTTAAGAATAGATTTTTGATCGAATAGTGTTCAAAAGTTAATAGGCTACTAGGAGTAGAAGAAAAACAATCCCGTAAGCTAGCCCAGAGGTAGCCACGGGTATAAAGTGAGAGACCAACAGTTCCTCGTTGATCAAAGAGAGAATCGCTCCAAATTAGGTGTCAGCAGAAACACACAAATCTCTATAAATAAATTAAGAGAAGATTTTACGTGTGTGTCTGTTTGACCGGGATCATTTCCACAATTTTGGAGCTTGTCTCTCTAAACCTTCACTACTGTGTCGGTGTGGACATGGGACACCCAGTGGAGAGGTTCGCGTCCCCCGTTGTCACCGCTGCCATGGTGTCAAAGGTAAAAAAATCTGTCCCTTCCGGGCAACGTCGGGTTCCCCAGCTAGTGCACAATGATGCAAGGCTGATCACAAACTTGACTATCATCTGTGTTTGTTTACAAGCCTATTCACAAGTATGATTTTTAATATGCATAGTCACCACGCAAGATACCTGGAATTGACCTAAAGTAACAAAAAATTTATAGATCAGAGGTATGCCGTAATAAGAGTGGAGGTAAGGCAACTGTTTTCGTGCTCCTTTGTATCATAGAGATCGCTCAGAAGCATAAGAATTTAAAGGTCCTGAGGTCGACGCTCAATATGTATATACAGCCAAGGCGTTAAACGATCGAAGCAAGTAATCTCTTAATCTTTCAGCCGAAGTTCAGCCGATCGTTCAAGAATGGAGAGGGGGCTGAATGGATGCAACGGTCGTATACAACCAATACCTTATACACATTCTGCATAATTATCTGTACGCTAATTACGTTCATCAACCGACATATATAAAGCCTTGTCTGATTCAGTTACTCAAATTTGCTCTTGAACAACTCAGCTTAAAACCACACAGCATACACTGTCCACAGATGTGTAGGCCAACTCATGGATAGTTGGATGCCCTTGTAGGCCCTATTAGTGTATAATATTTCTTGAATGCATCGGCGTTCATCTATATAGCTCCAATTTAATAATTCCTTTGTCGGTCTTTCTGAACGTTCAGCTGGAAACCGGTGAACAAGTACATTCAGGATCAGTTCGAGGAATACTTGAAGGACGAGTCTGGACTAAATCGACAGACGATTCAGGACCATCGAGTCCACTGCTGCCTCTACTTCATCTCGCCTTACGGTCGAGGGTGAGCAGAGTCTGGAGACAGAAGTCTTAATTACTCATCGTCTCAGACAATGCTTTTAGCTGCTGCAGCTGCAGTCCTGACCATGCAGAGAGCTATGGATGCGCTTTCCAGCCTTGCCTCATATATGCATGTCCTCTAACCGGCTTCCCCTCGACACTTCTAAATCCCAATTTATCTTACTTAGCATTAGACAGAAATTAGCCACGCTGGACCATGGCGCCCTCTCTGCTGAGTTTCCTCTTATTGTATTCTCTTCTACTGTCCGTGATCTGGGTGTTCTCTTAGACCAGGAGCTGTCCCTATGCGGCACATTAATCTTGTCAGCCGTACTGTAGGCCTATATCCTCTTTGGTGAGGCGCCTGCATACTTGCGAGAGCTCTACTGCTCTGTGTCCTCCACAGCGGTGACCCTCTCTCCGTTCTGCTGTCCATGGTCATCTGATTGTTCCTTTTGCTCGCACGGATACTATGCTACGATGTGCGTTCTCCGTCGTTGGTCCTATGACCTGGAACGGACTCCCTCTGGAGGTACGCTGCCTCCCTCGGGTTTTCCTTCGCCATTCTATGGGTTGCTTAAAACTACTTTCTTCCGCATGGCCTGGGTTATGAGCGCCTCTGAGTAAAAAACTTGAAGGGGCGCTATATAAATTTCGACTGATTGATTGATTGATTATATACATTGCTCTAATGTAGCTATATTACATGGCAGCGGATACAGTATTGAGGGCACATTTATTTCAAATAATTGATTAATTATCTTGAGTCTCAGATGCAGTTTGAGAGCATATTGTAATTTAAACTTTAAAGTATATTTTACTCCTAAGGTTGCAAAATAACGCCTGCTATACAGTCTTTTTACTACTCCTGCTGCTCTAGGCCTATATGATTACTATACATGTCACCAACATTAATAAGCGATTCCAGCTTAGGCCTACTGTCGAAGTATAGTTGTTCACATCAGATATGTGGCCCATATATAGCCTACCTATAATAGCAGAAGAACTGAGCAGATGCAATTGGAGAATAATTCCTTGGTATTAGAATTAATTATTCCCAGGGTCAGAGTGATTCATCTCAGAGGACAATTTCGATTAAAAACAACACGTTGAAAGAATGGAATCAGAGACTCTGGGTTTATTGGAGTTCTGCTTCTCTTTAATTAAAGCTGTGTAGTATATTTATCTTTCTGCTCTTCTGCTTTCCCTAAAGGTTACGACCTGTCGACGTTGACTTTATGAAACGGTTGCAGCACCGAGTGAACATTGTGCCAATCATCGCTAAGGCGGATGTTCTTACTCTAATGGAATTGAAGCAACTCAAATCCAAGGTCCGTTCTGTTCAATTTCTATCTTTCGAGATTTATTATTAATCTTAATTTATGACTCCATTTTATCATCTTTATCAGTTGCCTGTTGTGTAGTAGGCCTTAAATAACAGACGCAGTGCTACTGTCCTTAAACGGTTCATTGGGTTTCCCAGTTGCCATCAGAAATAATAATAGCCACGATTTAAATGACAAATGAATGTTTCCTAATGTCTGCCGTTTAGTACACAGATTGCGTAGTAGGGCCTATCGATATCGGGAAGCTATGCTCGCTTTGCTCACAAACATGAATCAACCTCCATTTGAATTTATGAACCGTTTCTCTGAGTTTGGACTCCAATGCCTTCAAAATTCTATCCAGTTTACTCGCCTTTTGCCAGATGAAATTATGCACGTAATACATCACTTGGTACATACAGTCAGCAGACTGATGACAGGTAAAAATATTGCACGAGCTTTAACTATACGTTAACGTTGATCTTCTGGTCCTTCGAATTTAAGTCAACATTATAAGAGTGAAATCAATACTAATGCCAGCTGATCACTTTCCCTCTGACATCCTACAACATGTCGTGTAAGATTAACTAACACTTTGACAGAATTTTTAGTCATTAGCACAACTTTCGCATAACTTTTTTAAAATAATTTTTGACGCGTTCGTCATATTTAAATTCCTTAGGGTAACTTTGGCTGCTTTGGTATGTTCTTTTTCCACTATATTTTTTATCAATAAGTAAATTATCTTAAGCATGAGTTATAGGATCTACAGCGTTTAATGAGACATATAACTTTGGCTGTTTGGCATATTCTATTTCCATAATATTTTTTTATCAAAAAGGGTGAATTATCTTAAGCATCAATTATAGAATCTATATCGTTGAATGAACCCCATAAACTTGTCCCATTGCTACTCAATCTATCACTTGCTTTGTTACATTACAGCAATTGAAATGGAAACCTACTTATTTATTCCTCATGTAGGTGATGGACGAGATTCGTGGTCATAAGATCCAGATCTATGAGCTTCCGCCGACGGACAATGACGAAGACGAGGACTTCAAGAGGAAGGACAGAGAGCTCAAGGTCACAGTCAAGTTCAAGCCTGTCGCTTGTTTCACTGTAGCGTATACGTTACAATCAGATCATTTCATACTGTCACAATAATCTATGCACTAAAGATAGTTTCATCCTCGTTACACACATATAGTTGTACTAAATGACAAAATACAAGAAATAATAAGAACATATAAACAATGAAACCAGACAAGCGATGATTACTTTCAATGACCTTAATATCATCCATGGCTGTGCACTTCTTGCAGGCAACTTATCCGTTTGCCGTCATTGGTGGAAATACGATGATTGAGGTAGATGGGAAGCGAGTTCAAGGTCGAGTCTATCCCTGGGGAATTGTCGAAGGTTAGTGAAGACTATTATCCCTTCATCTTCGTTGATTGGCAATCCCTACTAACAGACTACAAATATAGCATAAATTAAAAACGCTTGCCAAAATTACTACAAGAGTCGATTTTAACCGTTGACAGATATGCAAGGCGCCCAATTCATTCTACACCTGGCAACTCCGCCGCCAAGCGAATGAAAACTGATTCGATCAAAAGGTTAAAACTTTGGTCGTAAAGCTCTTTGTGCCGTTTGGTCGTCTATTAATCCAATCTTCAGGTCAAATGAGAAGACAGTGGAGGAGCTGGGAGCAGAGGAAACTGTGGTGGACAAGATCAGAAAGAGAAGACTCACTTGGTTTGGACATGTATCAAGGATGAACGACAGGAGACTACCAGTGGCGGCCCTACATAGCCATGTGGAAGGAGAGAGGGGTAGAGGGCGCCAGAGGAAAACCTGGATGGACAACATAAGAGAAGATCTAGAAAAAAGAACATGAACATGAGGGAAGCCATGAATAACATCAAGGATCGAGTTGCGTGGAGACAGCATGTAAAGGCCTCATCGTCGGCGCGCTCGGATGGAGGAGAACACTGATGATGATGATGATGACAACAGATATCTGACCCATTTTACGAACTCACAAAAACCTCACCGTTTCGCCACAGGGAGGTGGCAACTAAAACACTACTCTTTTACCAATCCCATCCAGATTCCCCTCCTCTCCTTGTCCCTTCAACTGTAAACATCATCCGCCTTGGCCGTCTGCCTATCTTCCTGCCTGACATCTTGGATTTTGACCCCTTGCCTTACGATTCTGACTTGACTAAGCGCCTGTGAATAAGGCGGTTTCTGCAACTTCACTTTTGTGGGCCCTATAGAAGTTACGATTACGATTGATGAACCTGTTGAAAAGAAGAGAGGGACCCATTCCACGGGTTCCATGTGGTGATTGCGTCTATGACAGCAGGCCTAACTTTGAACTTGCATTAAATGTTTTGCTCATCCTGCAGAATGCAGATGCAAATAAAGCATCAGGGAGCCAGAGGCACAAGATGGAACAAGTGTATCTCACAGCCTTCACTGACTTTTATATACATGTAGCTTGATGCAGGTCCTACTGAAGGGCCTTCAGTAGGACCTGCATATGTGCCGCTGCGTGTAGCCTAGATAACGGTCAATTATCGTTAAATGAAGTTCTAGGCTATGGAACCCCTTGCAAGCACATGATGATTCTGACCCACGTACATACATATCGCATTCACAAGCTTCTCTGAATTTGGAAGTTGTGTACTTAGGTGTGAGACAGCGATCGAGTGTAGAAGTGTACGTAACTGAATCGATGCTTGGTTAAGCTGATTAGCTGGTTATTCTCCCACAGGCCTATTTTAAGTCATCTATTTCCATGGCTGGTGTGCTTGGCATGTCTTTGGTGCCACTGACGCTACAGAAGCCATGGATCAGCAGATCCCAGATTCTGAACTGGCGTGCTCCGTGCAATTATAACCAAATACATCGGAGTCAGCCTACTTACGTCGACCGTCGTCTCAAATTCCGTCCCATCGAGCAAGAGGACACGACAGACGGCCATCTCCAACAAGTGTGGCCCCACTTCTTCCTCCTGTCAGCAAATGCAGACGATGCCTTGTCACTGTAACCAATATATCTTCAGTCTTCGATCCTCTGTCACCAGAAATTAACCAGGTCAGTTGGTTAAAGCGTTAATGAACCACGGCTGCATCATCTGCGTATGATGCAGAAAGTCCTCTCATCAGGTCTTCTGCTGTTGTTGAGAGAAGAAGCGATGCAGTTGGCGTTCTCCTTCCTACTATCTCCTGGTGGCTGTGGTGTCGATAGCTGCAATCCACGCATCATTGCACCAATGCATCATAGTATTAGTCTATTCACTCAGGCTTTAATTATCCATCAACAATTTATGGAAGAGAGAGAAACAAAGTTCTCGCATCATGCAGACATAAAAGACAGGCAGAGGAGAAACGAGCAGACTTCGATGTAAGCAGAACACATTCTGTGGAATCGACTATAGGCCTACAGGGTGAGCCAATAGAGACCCCTACCTATTTGCTAATATTTCGGTCAAAAGTACGAATTTATAAATATAATTTTAAAATCTTAAAAGTAATTAATAATTAGGCTATGTGTAGACTAACTGCCAAATGTTATCTAAACATTTCAGTGACTGAGTGATGATGATTAACATTTTAGAACTTATCAGCAACAAATCTGGAAAAATTTATGTGAACAAACATCTTCAATCATGAACATTGCTAAGAAGAAACTACTAAAATCAAATATGATTGATAATAATTAATCTCAATAATTAATCTTAGCATTACAGATAGGCCTAGCATTATAAATTGATGTGATCATGTGAACATGAACTAAAACTTATAAGCAAAATTAATTGTGTGGAAATCCTGTATTTAAATCCTGTTTGAGTGTTCAAAGCTGGTGTCATTTACCATGTCGTTAGGCTTTGCAAGGTACTTGTAATACACTTTGTTTAGTATATACAATTCATTTGTCCAGATACTAAGTCTTATTTATATAAGCGTAGGCCTACATTAATATATTTCATAGTCTTGCGGCCCTTGGTCGTATTTCTAAAATGCAATGGCCTTGATTAGAAAAAGGTTGTGCACCCCTGCATTACATGGTCACTGAAATTATGGAGAATTAAATGCAGAATAGAATAGAAAACACTTTAAGATCAAGGTTAAGTTATTTAGAGAGCTACTAAGTGAAACCGTATAATTACATATTCTAATTTTATGCTGTAGAATGCAAGACGTATATATTAGGGTGACCATACGTCCCGGTTTTCCGGGACATGTCCCGGTTTTTTGTGACGTGTCCCGGTGTCCCGACA
>JAQFXW010004379.1:0-11105 GCA_034693945.1 Dendrobaena attemsi
TACAATGTATGCCATTTGTACAATGACTACCATTGTACAATGTACACAATTTGTACAACGCATACCATTTGTACAATGTATGCCATTTGTACAATGACTACCATTGGTACAATGACTACCATTTGTACAATGCATACCATTATACAATGCACATCATTTGTACAATGACTACCATTGGTTATACCATTTGTACAATGTGTACCATTTGTACAATGCATACCATTTCCACAATGCATAACTCTTGTACAATGACTACTATTTGTACAGTGACTATCATTTGTACAATGCATACCATTTTTACAGTGTATGCCCCTATTGCATTTGTACAATGTATACCAGTTGTACAATATGAACCATGGCAGCTGTATTCTGTGTACCATTTGTGCTGTATGTGCCATGCGTGTCATGCATAGAGCATACCTTTGCAGCGCGCTATTGAAGCTATTCAATGCGTCAAGGCGTTATCAATTATTTGTCCGTAGTCACCCTATTGTTAAGGGTTCAAACGAACTTCGCTGTGCACTAATTACACTGAATGATGAAATTGGACGACAGTGTCCCCTTCCCCCCCCCCCCCTAGTGACGAGTGACGACGCTCTCGTGCAGAACCGATGATTTCCCACCCACAGCTAAAACTGAACCTTTAATTTAGACGCGTATAAATATTGTGTCTGAGCGAGAATCTTCCGCGATGACAGAAATATAGGTCTACAGAAGCTTTCGTACCTCTTCGGTTACAATGTCTGATTGAGTGCAAGAGGGTTAATAACAAAGGGCGAAATGTTCATACCCTGTTCTTGACCTGCATTTCCGATTGTACTCTCCCTCGCATCACCCGTTGTCCTATACAATATGCATTATCCGGACGTTCCTCCTCCGCATTCCGCCATCTTCCCCTTTCCAATTAACTTCTAGAGCACTGTTTAATGAGAAGACCTCCACGAAGTGCCTTCGCAGACCAAATACTCGGCTCAACGGTCAAATAAGCCATTTTGGCTTCAGATTCAACGTCTGCCAAATTGTTTTGGTTAGGGAACAGACAATATAATCCATGGACGGTGACGAATGCTAAATGGAACCACACGTCGCGCAAGCTCTCAGCAGTCTTTGTACAGTGACTACCATTCTGCTACAACTCTGTTAATTGCTACACCTGCAGCAGCCTACTTTTGACGTCCTGAACATCGTCCTTAGGAGACTCAAAGCGAAAACTGTGGATCTCTGATTCATAGGCAACGACCACAAGCGCCAAGTTATTCTCTATAGGAAAAGCCGCTAAATTAAGAGAGATGTTTTCCAGGGCCCACTTCTTCCTATCGCACTAAGAGCATCTGCAGCGGTAGACCTGTAAACACGTCTCTTCCAACGAATCAGCAACTCGTCATCATCAATTATCGTCACTAACAACAATAACAAGAGAAACAGCAAAGAAGCCAGACACACACATGAGATAGGGCCTGCAATGTAAGACGAGCCCAGAAGTGTGCATCAGAATTAAGTTTAAGCTGTGAGATAAGAATGGCCCAACAAAGCCAGACATCTTTTGACCTGGTCATCTCAACCATTTCCTCTCAAACAAGAAAAATTGCATTATCAAGAGAATAATAGTTGGCTTTGTACCATACTAAGGGAACAATGAATTCAATCGCCTATAATTTCATCCCCGCTCCTCCAAGAGAAAGACTCAGAAGCTATCGACGGAATCAAATACGAGCCATGGCACTCATAAGACTTAGTAATAGGTATTCTAGGCATAAATATCAGGACATCAACCAGCAGGCAAATCCAATATACGACCATTGTTGGATGTAAGTAGAATATTGGTCAACATTTTCATGAGAGTGCCATGACTTGTTCAGTGTTAACCGTCCCCTAGAAAGTCAGGGTGGCAACACAACAGCCTGGTCATTACGGCGGGTCACCTTGAGCTGCCGAGTGGTGAGTTCACCTTCAGTTTTAGTTGGATCTACTTCACCTTTCACTGTACTCATTTCGACCCTTGAATAGCATCCGCTATCTTGTCAGAAGTTTATCAAAACCGAATGAAAAACCAGTACAACTCGTCGTTAACGCTCTGTTTTTGAATTAAAAACAAAATTATCGGAAATTTCTATGGCGTCCTTCAAGTCCACTACTACTCAGAGGCACACCCAACTTCAGCGTTGATGCTTAGACGGAGTTGACGTCACAGACCAATTGCTAGTGAAGGGATTGCTTAAGGTCCTCATGGCGCAGTGGCTTGAAGTAGATTCGAACCAACGATCATTCAGACGCAAGGCTCCAAACTACACCACTATACACCACCACGTCCCAATGCCGTATATGAATCGACACGGTGTGCTTCTGTTTCATTTACCTACGACGAATCTTTTCGAAGACGTGATACATCAATTTGCACTCATGACTACGTCTCCGATTGCCTGATAAAGCAACGAATTGATCAAATGTGACCAAATGTATAGTAGACCTGCACTTATTTCATATATATATATATATATATATATTAACAGCTTCCTTAGTTTGTATGTCAGGTCCAATATAATAAATAATAATTATTATGCTTAAGAGCAAGGAAGAGAGAGATCACTTAAATAAGGAATCGATAGATGTCAGCTGAATGAACCTGGAGCCTTTATTACTGAAGGGAAATAAAGCGATTGAAAATTGGGTCGTTGACCTAATTTATGTCTGTGGCTCTGATTTCAAGCAAGATACTTTTGCAGTGAACATAGTTCCGTTTGTTTTGTTGGCAAACGATTTCAAACGAGTTCGAAAGAACATTTTGATGACTGGAGTGACAGGTATTTAGTCTGGTTTAGATGAACATTTCGGTGATTAGCCTAAGCTTAGTATACGGCTGACGTTAAGAACGAATAGTGGAACTTTTGCAGTGGCAATTTTATTTTAAAGTGGCCCATGTGAGTGACCCATGTGGGTGCCCGTATGTCTGTGCCTTCTCAAAATTAACGACCATGGCATCGTCCGCCTATAGGGATAAATATCATCAATTTTCGTTTCGAAGTAAGATGACAAAATTAATATGTAACTATATAACAAAGCGTCAAATATATACATATAATTTATTATTGAGAGAGTCAGTCATGTATTCAAATCGAAGTAAGTTGTTGCACTATGCTATGAAGGAGTTGAGCTTACAGATTATACCATAATTATACACTAACACTCTATAGAGCCCATAAGATGGCAATCGAACACTCTTACCTCATGGAAATCATGATCTGTACTATATAATAGAGTCGTCGAGAAGCCTCTGCTCTAAGCTTATCATATGGCCTAATAGTAATAACAAGCGACCGACTTCCGTCGCTTCTCGTAAATCTCCGTTGACTGCAGTGATTCTGTCGTCCGTCGTCACGAGATGCCTCATAGTCGTCGCTCTGTCGTCAACTGCTGCAGAAGTCGTGACGACTGATACAGCCAACCTCTACCGTCTTCACTGCTGCAGGCATCTCCACCACCGCAGACGCCGCAACCGCATTGTCTTCCACTGATGGCATGTATACATGTATAATTGTATACATATATCACAGGTGGAAGAACGACAGAGAGCGACCAACAATTCGTGCGCTGGCTGAAAGAATGTCTCAGTCTGTGGTATCATAGTTTAGGCCCCTCTATTATACGTAGGCCACCTAAAAAGGAATTATTAACTCTAAAATGCCACACGAGTCACGACGCTCCAACATATGCCATTCAATACTATATTATGTAGGGCCTATACGTGTTTATAAGTGTTAGTAGTGCATTGCGTTTATCGTTTGCACACACACACATAGCAATGCGCGTCTGCTGACTCCGTGTCTTGTGCTAGCACAGGTCCTCCATCTTTCTGTGTAATTCACTCCTCCTCGTCTTCTTCTCGTCTTCGGTCGATATGCGTTTCTCTCTGCAGTGTAGGCCTATAAGTATTCCTACGTCTTTCTTGATATCTCTTCTCTCGGGATCTTCGCACTGGGAATACTTCTGAAGGGCAAATGCTGTGAGTAGCGCTTTACAAATTCACAAGTACAAAACAATATATACTATAGACTCGGTCGTCAAATATATGACCTACTCTGTCCTATTACATTCTATTTTGCAATATTCAGATTTGTAAGATGAATACAATATGCTTATACACAATATGCGTATGTCTGTGTGTAAGCAGTAACTTCTAGACTAGAGCAGCTGTTGCATTCGAAGTCTTGTGACTTGGACGCAGTGAACGATCGCCAATAATTATAATATATCTATAGATAATAATTCTCTGGATGGCTTAACTATTCTTGCGATTATGCACAAGAACGTCTTCTCTGATGATTCGTTCTTCCGCCTCCGAAGGAAGCAGACGATTATAATTCTGTCGACACTCAAACGTCAAGAACTGAAAGCTGGTGACGCCACCAATGATCTTAGTGTTTCTAATCGATAATCTTTTCCTGAAGACAGTTGAGTAGATTGGATGGATGCAGTTATCTGGAGATATTTCCTCTCACTTAGGCCTTACCACGAAACTTGCTTCTGCAGTCTTTGTTCCACATGTGCAGAACGGACACTAACCCCCTTGGTTGTTGATCTGGTTGGAACTGTAGATAGGGGCCAGTGAACTCTTAACTCTTACTTACTCACTTCGATGCGGGTGTCTGTATCCTCGGCTTTTTGTATCGTGGATTCGTGTCCTCTTCTTTTTGACCGGGCCTGGGTCTTAGTATAGAGATCTTGAAAGGGTGATGTGTAAATTGTATTAATTGATTTATTGATTGATATGCAATTGAATAATTATGAGTTTATCGGATTAATTGACCAGTTAGTTTCAAACCCAGTAGCTACAGTAGGCTATAGCGCAGATAATTGGTGGACTTACAAGTTTTGTTAGGTTACATAATTACCTAACTGCATGAGAGGATGCGTTGAAGATGATTTCGATTTTTGTATTTTATACATAGAGCTATGAATGTCAGCGCCCTCGTTACCTCGATGAGACTCTCTTAGCTCTGCGACAAAATGTTGTCTCACTGTTTCCCGTTCCTTTCATGCACACAGTCCATGATTCTCGTGAAAGCTTCTCTGCAGTCGATCCCTCCTCATTAGAACGAGAAACGCTTTTGTGAACGACGAGACACAATGCATATGTATATATATGACCTTGCTGAGGCTTGCTCTACTTTCTTCGCCCATTTCTCACATAGTTATATTTTGTAAACTAATTATAGGAACTGTGGGCAGAGAGTGAAGATCGAGTAAGGTCATAAATATAATCATTATCTTTTGCTTCAAGATAGCATACGCTTCACAAGTTGTAAGTAACCATAGCAAATTATTCCGAGGAGAATCTGCTTATTCTGACGAAGTCGTCTCTTGCTGTCAATGCTTCGGGTGACTTTCTTTTAAATGAGACTCTATGTACATAAGTGATAATTATATGTACTTGCAAAATGAATACATTACATTACGGTTTCTCTGTATAGCATGTAACAACACGTGTTGAGATTATTTTCCTCTCAATCTTTCAAGCTGCTGGGTTCATGTAAACAATTCTAATTATCAGACAATATTTAAATGATGGCTTCGAGCCACACAGTTAATGAAAACGATTTACCTCGATAAGGGCGCGCCTAAAAGAGCGCGGTACAAAATGGCGTGCACACCGAGGGCGGTGTAGATATAGGCGCCGCTTAATAAGAGCGTGTATACAATAATGGTGTGTTGTGATAAGAGCTCATGCCAAATAAGGTGTGTGTAAATAAGGTTACCGTTAACTAACCTTTTGATTATTTAAACCAGCATAATTCTATTTCCTTGGGTTTTCCACCTCTTGCACGCGCAAATATGATAGGCCCTATCACCCTATTGCAACACGCTCTTATTGATCCTGCACATTTATTAGAAGCACACTTGTGTGCACCGCACGCCCTTTTGTGCCTGACCATTTTATGAGCGCCCATATCGAGGGATACCCAGTGGTTAAATTGGTCATGAAGAGGTGGTGGATCTCTAAATTTGTGCAAATCCACAACCTGGGTAAGACCATCTGGCAAATCCATAACCAATGCTCGCGACTCCGATGAAATAGGCTACAGAATGATTAAAACACGGCACATAGGCCTACTTGATTACTGTTAGAAAAATATGAACGAAACAGAAAATCCTTATTTAGCTCAACATAATCGATATAACAAAGGCCTCAAGTAGTTCAGAAGACATGTAGTCTGTATTGGAAATTTTAAACCATGCACTGCAAGTGAATCTATGGTGCTGAATAGACCTAGTCTTACTCTCATTGAGACAGCTTCTCAAAAGCTGTGTTGTGTGTATACCTACTATTCACTGATTCAGCACTATCATGTGCAATGAAGAACATACTAAAGTCCTTTTGGCTTCTTTAATGTTTTATTTCTGCACCCCGATCGAGTTGCTTTGTTTGATGCAAATTCAGAAAGCCTCTACCAAAGGTGGTTGAAATTGTCTTTTGGAGATTAGTTCTATTTTTATAGTTAGCATAGTTGATCAAAGTAATACCTGTCAGTTCATCTAACATTCTAACTCAGTGATTAGTCACAGAATTAGGTTTCGGCGTTTCCAGTAGACCCACTATTACAATTTACCTTTTGTTATGCAAGTGTTGTTCAGCTTTTCAACATAGGACTATCAATAGGCCCACGCTTCTGTTCCATAACTAACCAAACGATTGATTTTATTTTCCATCCCATTTTAGATAAGCCTTATACAAACTAAGCTTAGTTTAAAATGGGGCAAACTAGTGTTTTATCCCTCGAATGTAATCTACTTCTTATAATTATGACTATTGTCGATCTATCATTTTCGAGCGCCTAGATAGCCAACAAACTAATAAAACCAATATAGTCTACATCCAATTTTTGCACTAAAACACGCCTAACAGATGCGTACTTTTGGTCTCAGATCCGGCGAGATCCAGCTGAATGTAAGCACTGGGATACCCAATAAATTATAAGCCCTACTTGAATAATTACAACATTTGTTCAATTGGAAATTATGTAAAGTTGCATAATATTTAATCGTCAATTGTCAATACAATACAATAAAATTATAATTTGATAAGTATACCCTCCTTACAGATGGACATCCTCCTCCTAATCTATTTTTCAGATCAAAAACCCGGCCAATCATAAGAGCCATGAGCAGACTGAAAGAGTTAGGTTTTCAGTTTGGAGCGAAAGGCAGTCTCGATTAGAGATTTGCAACAAACATGAGAAGGTAGAGAGTTCCAGATGGAGGGTGGGGCAAATGTGAAAGAACGCCGGCCAAAGACAAGACAAGACATGTGACAGGCACTACATACTTTCCAGCAGATGCTGACCGAACTTCCGAAGACAGGTACGACCGGTAACCAAGTTTCAGGGTGTGACCATGAAGGACAGGTAAGATGGCAAACGACGACGAGTTTAATTGGGCGAGTCACGTTATCTTTGGAAGTAGACCAAGATCGACTCTAAAGTGATTTTATTAGAAAGTGCATGCCTGCATGGTTGTGTTGTATATACGACTTGCATGGTATTGCGTAAGAGAGAGACAGATAATACAGAGACAGAACTGATGGATTGGTTGATGGCAATGAAGGGGCGTTTGCATAGATCAGACGGAATCCAATTCAAGTTGAAGACAGATAATTATTGTGTGAATGATCGACCCAAATGTTTTTCTTCCTGTGACACATCACTGCGACATGCATCATCTGACATCACAGCATCAGATGAGTTTTTGACTGCTTCGGGAAATAATTGAGTTTGAGATAGGCTCACAAGTAGGCCTCCTATAAATATAGCCTATGCGAGCACGCTCCTATTCTCTATGGCCGACCTTCCAACGCAGAATCGTTTTCTTACCCTGCTGTGCGTCAGAGAGTAAAGAGCATCACATTAGTGTTTCGTTGCTTAGTCATTGATTTTTCTTAGACTTAGGCCTATAAGTCTTCGACAAATGGTTCCGAAGCTTATTCTTTTTCTGAACAAATTAAAGGAATCACTAGGTATGAATATCCTTTTATTAATTTCAGTGATAAAAACTAAAAATTTGTCCATTGAATTCAACGATATAGGCATAATATTATGCTTGATGAAAATTTTAATATAGTCTAGCCTATAAATAAATAAAGAAGTGAATTACAGGGTCTGTAGACCTACACTACAGATCATTGTTATACTCGAATTGAACAAATAATTGGTATAGGTTAACTTGTTAATAATAATGAGTTCATTCTAGCTAGCCCTGAGGCTGCCAATGGGTATGAAGTGTTAGCCT
Source organism: Dendrobaena attemsi (assembly GCA_034693945.1). Taxonomy (NCBI): domain Eukaryota; kingdom Metazoa; phylum Annelida; class Clitellata; order Crassiclitellata; family Lumbricidae; genus Dendrobaena; species Dendrobaena attemsi. The sequence goes on from JAQFXW010004379.1 coordinate 8,281, forward strand.
ACTTCATTTTCGAGTTCTCGGCATATGATTGCGTTGACCAGTGTAATGTTTCTATAGGGAAGTGCCTTCACGTACCCCTCGTTATCCACCGGCCGTGTACTATACTATTATATAGGTCAGTGTACTCGTCATAGTTGCGTCTGCTAGAGGGTGCTCGACTTCTCGTGGAACAGAAATCTCAATCCAAATTTCTGCCCCGCGGAGATTGAACCCTGACCTCTCAGTCGACAGCCCAGCACGCTAACCAATGTACTATCGAGCACCTCTATTGGCAGGGCACCTGCCTACTTGTTATCTGATGTTAAATACTAAATTTAAATAGGCTTAGAAAATTAGAACCACATTTAAATCGCGTCAATCTGTGCATACGACGACACACATAGGCCTATATAGGCCTACATTTCAATTATCGCATGACTGCTCGATCCCACTGCGCACTGCAATATTATTGTGCTGTGAAAGACTTTCCGAGATGACATGTTCCTACAAATTCACATAACTCAACAGCAGGCTATTATAGAGCACAATATTTTAACAGAGCGTGACGGCTTAGGTTCTTTTGTTTCAAAATCATAATTGATAATGTGAAGTAAACAAGAGCCCAAGAATGTGCTCCATCTTTCACAAAATGCTCAAAATTTCATTTGTTTCTGGAGCTCTGCCCCAGACCCCGCTGGGGGAGCTTACGACGCTCCCCAGACCCTCTAATCGTTAGGGGCTTCTTGTCTTCGGCAACTGCAGCTTCCCCCCACTTTTGACCCGTGGTTGCGCCTATATATGCGTCCATGCACTTCTTTTTTTGCACTTTAAGACTGATTAAGAGTAGGAGTAATGTATTATAGCAGTCGTAATATTAGCAGTATAGTGGTGATAGTAGTTTCTGTTGTTGGTGTATGAAATAGTGAGAATGTGTGTTTCCAAAGTTTATAATAAAGACAGGCTTTGACTACAATGAGTGTTTTAGAATCACGACTTTAAAGTCTGGGCTTTCGCGAACAGGATGAGTCCAATGGTTAATTTTGCAGATCTTAGGTGAAACCATGAAAGTAGTTAAATTATGGATTGGCCGTGTTTATAATCACTCCTCAAACATCAGGCATTGTACCTAACTATAACCTATAGGCTTACATTCACCACTTTGATCACCAATTGATTCTATGAGTTATGTTCTCTCTGTCTCTAGAACAATACCCTACTTTTGTCGAAGCCATAAAATCTGCATGTTCATATGTCACAGTTTATAAAGGCAAACGTATTATTGTCCTTCGTGCCTGTTCCCACACAATCTTTTCAACCATGACAAGTGGTCCAGCTGCTCCAAAATATTAATGTTGTGTAGCAGACCTGTGGACCTGCAGAAGATAGGGCACGTGACGAAAGACAGACTCAGTAAGAGAAGTGGAGTCGGACACCAGCGGGAATTGCGCCTTAGGTTCTTGTTAGTTAAAAGTATTTAACCATAGATTGAAAAAGAAAATTCGACCTATCTATTTTGTTAACGGAATCGAGGTTGCTGTCGACAGGAGGCAGCTGTTGAAGGTCGTCGGTCAGATGGATATGGTGTTCCTCGATCAGAGGAGGCAGTAGATGAAGTGGGTGCATCTGGCCAGTCATCTGGTCTTCTTCATTCGACTTCAACAACGCCATCTTTAGTAATTCAAAGGCAAATGACCTCTCTAGAGCAATAATACACAAGCAACTGATTAGTAACATCGGAGTCTATACTTGATCCCACTATATATAGTCTTGGCTTACGATAAGTTAAGACAGCATCCAAAACGAAAATTCACAATTAAACGATTCACTCCATCACTAAAGAGTAGATCTAATCATGGATGAGGTGCATCGTAATTAATGCTCTGTGCAATCATAGATAATCTCAAATAGATAACAACTCATTTGTTCTGATGGTATGAAACAGAAACATTTGATGCACAAGTCAAGAAGCGTGATACATAAATTAGAAGCAAATAAATATGCAGAAATTTAAATAAAAAAGATATACAGGCTACTTATTGAAGATCGTCGAATGCTACAATGAGGCTGCGTCAACTATAGGCCCTAATAAACAACAATTTAATTATTATAATTCATTCATTCATTCGAGAGCTATATCCAGGGGCTTCTATCCCCCCCCCCCTATAGCAGCCTGGATAAAAAAAATCTTGACTTTCCATTTTTCCCCCACAAAACTTCTTCGATCCCCTCTTGTCCAGTCTTACCCCCTATATATGAAAATTAGTCTATACATTATAAAATGTTCCCCCCCCCCTGTTTTCCACTGGGCGCACTTGCGCCCGCTTGGTATAGGGATCAAATCCCTGGCTATATCACCTGTTCAAGGCGACTACACTATAGGTGCCCCCGACTCTAGCAGGGTCAGAAAGAACAATCACAATAATTAAGTTTAATATTGAAAAAAATCAGTCTATATCCTTTTAAATTATCAATATGCGTTATTAAAGCTTGTTTGTTACATTTATACATTACTACAGCTGCTAAATGAACTTGCAAGGTCACTGAGTCTACTCATGTAGGCCTACGTGCTCGAGAGTGCAAGCGAACAAATATAGGTCTCCTAAGAGCAGATGAGTAGTTACATGTACCTCTGTCAGGTGCAGTTGTCAACCACTTCTGGACTTCGTTGACGTCGTCCGTCTCCAGAATCTGAGAAAGTAGCTGCAGCACCTAACGCAGACAGAGAAGAAACGACTGAGTCAGGTCTGCTATTTCTTAATGTTCTTCTTCTCTTCTTCTCTCTCTTCCATCAGCGTTGTGCTGACGATGAGGCCTCTATTAGACGTCTTCAAACCAATCTATTCCGG
>JAQFXW010004380.1:0-11102 GCA_034693945.1 Dendrobaena attemsi
CCACCCAAGCCGCTGCGTAGGGACCTTGGGCAAGTCCTTCACTCACAATTGCTCGTTGCGCTTCGACGTGTTAACTCCGACACACTTGCGACTGTAGTCGGGACCGCCTCTGAGTAGTAGTGGGCTTTAAGAGGCGATATAGAAATACACACATACATACATACATACATACATACATGTCTATGACAACAGCACCCTAGCTTCAAATGGGAATCAGTGTCAAGGCATCCTCTCTGATCAATCAATCTATCAATCAATATTCGTTTATTAGTAATCACAAGCTGTCACATAACCACAACTTTACCCTCCAAGAGGCGCTTTACAAATGCTTTGATACAACTTGACAAGACTAAGGTTAAACCGTTAAAGATTTGTTCATATTCAGAGGTCTGATATATTTATACGTTCTTAGAAACAAAACAAAGTACATTATTTTAGTCCCTACGGTCCTTGTGCGATGTTTAGGCGTTGATACAACACAACACTAATGAATACCCTTATTGCAATATTAATTACAAGAATTGTGCTGTGAAGCAGCTTTGAAGAGGCACTATATTATAAATGTCAGCGATGAACGATTAAACTGACATAAAAAACAGGTCAGACCTTGTTCTCACTCTTCAGCTGTGAAACCAGCAACTGGGCTTCGGAATGGATCTTCTCAAGTGTCAGCTTTTCCGCCAACAGACGCCGATATCGAAGCTGGAAATCTTCCGCCAGAAACTAATTCAAAGAACAGAGATTTGAATCAGTTAGAACACAGAATCATTTAAGAACAGTTAGAACAGACTTTCAACAGAGAAACCTTTCAGAACAGCTAGATTACAGCAACATTTAAGAGCAGGTAGAACACAGAATCATTTAAGAACAGTTAGAACAGACTTTAAACAGAGAAACGTTTAAGAACAGGTAGAACAGAGAATCATTCAAGAACAGGGAGAGTTACAGAGTAATGGATAACACACCAGCAAAAAGTGCTTACAAATCGAGTTCAGTTCTTGAAAAAGATGACTAAGTAAGTAAGCACACTACCAAATCTTCGCACGTCAGTTCGTCAGCAGTTGTGGCTACGGAGGAAGATGATTCCGAGTCTTGAGATGGAGATTCGCTGCTTCTGTATCCGTCGCATCCCTCTCTCCAACTATTTCCAATCTGAACATTTTCCATCCAAAGTGCATCACAGACACAGACACCAGCATGTTCAATACACATAGAATGTGTAATAGGCACAGTGCTAGGTAGGTAGATAGACTGACAGACAGGGAGACAAGACACACAGCTAGACATACAGATATGTTAGACAGAAACCAAATATGTCTCAAGCACAGTGCTTGGTAGACAAACAGACAACTTTCTTTCACTAGGTGGCTATGACAGGTTCAGGTGGCACTTCTGAGTGGTAGTCCACTTGAATGGATGCTACAGAAATCTCTGAATGAATGAATGAATAGATAGACTGACATATTTAGTGCTTACATTCTATTAGTGTGGAAGGACCTTCCTCCACTGACTTGTTACACGATCTTAACTGGCCGTATAACTGCTTCTGCCCGCTGTCTTAAAACTTATCTTTTCTCAGCCCAACGCAGAGAATTAATTAGGTTCTACTGAAAAAGGCGATTTAGAAATCTATAGATAGAATAGAATAGAATACATGATGCATCCATAATCACATATAATTATAAATACACACATCGTGAATAAAAGCATTCTGACAGACAGACAGGCAGATACACAGATAAACAGATAGAAGAACATGTACCGGGTGAGGCAAAAAAGAACCCCCTAGAATATTTGCAAATAATTTTGTCGAAAGTGGGAACATTTAAATAAAATTGTACAGTCTAAAAGGCAATTAAGGCAATTCATATATACGTACAATTACCAAATTTCACCAAAATATTCAAAATAGAACAAAAGTTATTCAACTTTTAGTGACGTCACCTACTGCTTTTTGGTGGTTCATACAGGTTTCACAATTTTTTTTTTAGTAAAATGACCCCTGCGTCTCTTGCCAATATTTCCGTCAAAAGTGGGGATTTTAAAATCAAACTTTACAGCCTGACAGGCAATTTATATCTACATGTAACTCGCACATTTCATCAAAAACTTCTAAAAGAACAAAAGTTATTAAACTTTTAGTAATGTCACCCACTGTCTTCTGATAGTTCAAATAACGTTTAAAAGTTCTTTGCTTATATTTCCACGAAAAGTTAAAATCTTTAAATGAAATTCTGCAGATTCAAAGGCAATTCTTATTTACATACAACGACCATATTTTATAAAACTATTTTAAGGGCAACACAAATTACAGCATTTTTAGTAAGTCCACCTACTGTATTCCGATTTTTTTTTTAATGTGATGCAACAAATTTTAGAAGAAAAAGTGCTGTAACTTTTGTTGTGCTTTGAATATTTCAATAAAATTTCTTCCCTATATGTAAGTATTAATTGACTTTACGCCTGGGAAATTTCTTTAAATAATATTTACTTTTGGCGGAAATATAAGAAAAAAAACAGTTAAGCGTTTTTGAACCATCAAAAACAGGGGGTGATGTTACTAAAGGTTGAATAACTTTTGTCCTGTTTGAAATATTTGGATACAATTTGCGTGTTGTAAGTAACTATCAACTGCCTTTCAGTCTGTAGAATATTATTTCAATATTCCTACTTTTGGCCGCAATATCGGCAAAAACCGTAGGGGGTCTTTTTAATGCCTCACCCTGTATACAAACCAGGCAGACAAAAGCGACTTCAAATAAATTCTGATACCAAAACATATAAATAATGAACCTTTTGTCGTTGTTGCTGCTTCCGGTGAGCAAGTAAATCGATTCGCCGGTTCTTCTCCTGAAAGATTACAACATAAGAACAAGCTTTAAGACTTAACATCTGCTAAATGACAGTCGCGACGCCTCTAATGCGTCCATCTTGAAGTGCTGCTACATAAATTAGCAATTACCACTAAAACCAACGACTACATCAATATCTGCGATTTTTCAGAACATCAATACTTGTGAAAGAACAGTGGAATAAATTATATTGCACCTATTGTTGACTGAAAAGAACCAAGCTGTGATCAGGTCAGGACTTTTGTGACACCTCAAGTTCAGATACATAAGTCTCCATTTTCTACAACGCTGTCCCCGCTCACACATGTCTCACTTCCCACCAAGGAAGACTGTAACTACGTCTCTTAAAGTCTTATTCAAGAAAATAATACAGATAGGCTGCAGGCAACCTAAATTACAGACCATATCACATACTAGCCCAGTTAGCTACATTGGGAGCGTGTCGGCCGTGTGTTTGCACGGTGCCAAGTTCGAGCCAAATGCGCCTACCGACACTCAGAGATTTAACATCTCGGGCTAGCACAAGGGCATGTGTGAAACAGTGGGATAGTCGATGCCTTGCGTCCGAAGGATCCCGGGTTCAATTCAGACCCGAGCCACTGCGTAGGGACCTTGAGAAAGTCCTTCACCTACAATTGCTCGTGGTGCTTCGGCGTTAAAAACTCTGACACTCCTTCGGGCTGTAGTTGGGAACGCCTCTGAGTAATAGTAGACTTGAAGGGGCGGTATAGATATAAATATTACATATGCATGAACATAAAATCAAACCAAAGCATACGTGCATTGTGCCAATATTACAGATTTCCATGCCTTTCAAGACAGCATGTAAAGAGTTGCATCTACGTCAGCTCTATTTCTGAATAAACGGAATTTATTGATTGTTATTTCTTAAGTTATTCTTCAGATTTAACCTGCTTAAGTATTACCTAAACTACGACTTAAGCATTATTGGACTAGGACTGCCCTGTGGTTGGTCCCACCATTTGTCATGACCTTTCCCTCATTAAACGAATGACTGGCTTTTCTTCATCGACGTCTCCCTTTTAAAAGGCATTTCCCTTTAATTTTGAAGGTGCTTCTACAAACTTATTCTGTGAGAGGAGCTTTATAAATATTTCAAATATGATCTGTCAATGCAAAATGATTTAAGGCTCAATAGGCCTACTAGAGTAGCACCTTAAACATTGAGAGATCATATGATTTGCCCTCCCCTCTGTCCTGGATTGGGAGTGGCACTGGCACTACAGGGTAAACAGTTGATTCTTACTTCACATGCTGTTGTGAGTCGTTTAATCGTAAGACCATTGTGGTGAATCTGCTTGCGCAGGTCCTGAACCTCGGTCTGTAGTGAGGCTAAGACAGCTTTGTCAGATCGACATTTGTCCACTTCAGCCTTCAGCTGTTCTGTTGCGGCTTTGTTCAAAGCGACTTCACAAATCTAATGAATAATACAGAGTCTTAGTATTATAATAGGAATAAATAACTAAATTCTACCACTTAGATTGCTGACTGCTACAGGAGTAATGTGGTCACTGTAAACGGTAGTGCAGTGTTGAAGGTCGCCGCCTTGCAACCGAAGGGTTGTGGGTTTGAATCCCACCCTCCGCGTAAGGACCTTGAGCAAGTCCTTCACTCACAATTGCTCGTTGCGCTTCGGCGTGTAAACTCCGACACATCTCCGGGCTGTTGTCGGCATCGCTTCTGAGTAGTAGGAGACTTGAAGGGGCGGTATAGAAATGTGTGAATAAATTAATAAAATAAAATAATTCCTGTCGTAACAATGTAACGATGTCTGGCACTAATGCTCTATTAAATAGCTCCGATTAGTATCAATTATGTTAGATTCGCATTTTGCAGTTTTATTCACTACGGGATCTTGCGAAATTAACATTAGTCAATTTATTCGCTCATGTTCAAGTAACTAAATCATCTTGGCTCCTTTCTTATTTAACCTGTATGCAGAAGCAGAAAGGATAATGAGGATGGTGGAAATGGATGAGGCAAATGAGGAAGTAACGATAGTGGGAAGAACACTGAATAATATGAGATACGCAGATGCAGGGCCTAGGAGAGGATTTGGAGGCCCAGGGCCACAACTAATTTTCGAGGCCTTTTTCAGATATCTTTAAAAACTCAACAGAAATAGGTTTAAATCATCAATCACATCTTCAAAGCCACGAAGTTATCGATAATAAGGTGACTCATTGAATAAATTGATTGAAAATGCTAACTGAACAACGGGTCTATTGAATCGTATTTGTCTGATCAATTCATGATCCTTACAAGTCGTTCATTTTCTTCCTTTAGTTCCTTGTTTTGATCACCAATACTTCGGTTCATCTGTGTGAGTTCCTTCATTCGAGTCAGAAAGTTCCGGTTCTTCTCATTTGCTGATCGAAGAGCAGATTCAAGTTCAGGTAAACCATCCTGAAAGATTGATGATGACGTCATTTTTAAATTTGTGGGCAATTTTGCACACAGTTTGTGCACATCACAGTTTGATGAGAATAAAAGTAATAATACTACTATAATAATAAGCTTTTAGAGGCACAATTGCAAAGCAAACTGTGGACATGGGACAAGGACAGTAAACTCCACGCAGATTGGGGCGCAGTAGTGTAGTGGTGAAGATCGCTGCCTTGCAACCGAAGATAGCAGGTTCCAATCCCACCCGCCGCGTAAGGACCTTGAGCAAGTCCGTCACTCACAATTGCTCAGTGCGCTTCGGCGTGTAAACTCCGACACACCTCAGGGCTGTAGTCGGGACCGCCTATGAGTAGTAGTAGACTTGAAGGGGCGGTATAGAAATGTGTGAATAAAAATTTAAAAAAAATAGATTGTTTCTTAGGGCCTGAGGGATCTTTCTACCTCGGGCAAAAAAGAATGTAAAAATAATAATATAACACAAACCACATTAAACAGCCAGTAACTAATTATCATAATTAATTGAAAACAAGAGACAGATATTGTCGTGGCCCCCAGAACTGAATAACAAACTCTTAGTATACATTATTTTGCATAAATGTGCATAAAAATTTCTTCAAAATAATTCTTAAATTAATAATAACACAAATAGACTACACTAACTAAATCCAGCCAAGACCAGTAACAATAAATAATCTGTATTTTGTCTGTTTTTTGCAAAGTCATTTTGTCGTTTACCTTTTATTTGCTATTCCAGTTATGCTACATGGTTTCAGAGTTAAAATCAACTAATCAAGACTTACATTTGATTACATCGACATATCTTCAAATCCTTGATGCAACACACTTAGGGCCAAAAAATTAATAATAATAAGTTATAACAATACATCAACAAATACTAGCCAAAATCTAACCAGAAAACGCCATCCCATAATGACAATCATAAAGATCAACGAAAGAATGATGACAGCGAAGAGGTAATACCCAAATAATTAACAAACCAGTTAGTATATACTAATAAACATAAAAATAGCTAACTAATATAACTCAGTGATTTATAGGCATTAACTTATCACTCACCGTTTTCGTGTTTGCGTCTGCAGTAGCCAAGTACCTCTCGCCCACATCGCTTGCATTGCCTAAGGCCAAAGACATCTTCCTCAGTCAGCGAAGAATCTAAGTTATCTGTAGCAGAAGACAATCACATACAGACAGATACAGACAAGCAAACAAAAACAACCAGGCACAAATACTTAAAAAAACACCTGCACCTTCCTATCAGCTCATAAGCAGCAGACCTTGGAGTCGGTTGCTACTGTTTGTTTGCAACGGGTATAACGATACAGACTACGGAGATATCAACACCAAACATACCCTCAAGCCATTCTTTCTAGGCCTACACAACACACATCAATGTATGTGTATCTATGAAGGCGTGTATTATTATACGCAAAGTATGTATGCGCTATGCATGCATTTAGTAACATGTATGTATGTATGAATAAATAGATACATGATTGTATGCTTAGATGCATGTATGAAGGAATGAATGGATGGATGTATAAATTGAATACTATTATAGATTATAGGCATCATGGCATGCATGAATGTTTCTCTCTCCCTCTCGTCTTTTTCTTTCGTCAAGCTTTACGCTGACAATGAGGTCTCTTTTGAGGATTCTTGGTTATTATGTATGAATGTATGTATAAATGTATGTACAAATGGATGTATAGATTTACAAATGTAACTTATATAATGCATATATGAAAATGTAAGAGATTAGGTATGCAAGAATTTATAATAATTATATGTGTATGTATGCATACTGCATATATATTATAATATATAATGTATAATGTACATAATTATTAATTGCAATACATATTATATATGAGATCTACGTATTCACATCAATGTTCGTATTAGTTTGCACATGTACAAATTATATAAATCTATTTGTATGAATTACCATATTTATGTTTGCATGCATGTATAATTGTACTGAAACATATATAGGCCTACTGCATTTTTAACATTCTTTCCTATTTGTACTCAATTAGAAGCTGTTTGTCAGGTAGGGCTATATATTTATTACATATTTATGTAACGGTGTTATATACAAAGATGCAAGCAATCTTCACTGCATGCTTGCTGTCCCATCTGGGTATCTTTATTGCGACCTTCTATCAGTTCCTTTCATTGCTTTCCACTTTGGAAGTCTTGATATCTTTATGTTCACATATGTACTTACTTAGCGCCTAGTCCTTCCCCTTCAAGGTCAGGGCATCTTCATCTCTTGTCTGTGCATAGCATGTGGCCTAAATGGATGCCGTATCATAACAAAGATGAGCGTTGCCCTCCTCCTTTATCCATGTTTAGACTGGCAACGACTCAACAACAAGGCTGCAGTGAAGTAGCGTCTATTTACTTCAACTCTGGTGTAAACTGTACAAACACACACGAACTCCATTCATAACATTCTAAGAGTGTATCGTTGTGGTCTCTGGCTTGCATTCTATATGGAATGCGTCGTTTTCACAAGCAGCAGCAATTGTGTATCGGAAACAAACTTGTCCGATTATGGTACATTGATTACTTTAGTCCATACAAATCAAAAGGCCCACATCTCGATCAATCACAATTTGTATAGCGCCCCTTAAAGATCCCTACTCAGAGGCGCTCAACATGCAGCAATTATGCATTGGATACAAGTTGGATATAAGGCTATTGATAACTTGAAATGCTACAGATGCAGCAATTATTAATTGAACAAGTTGACAAACAGCATTCTGGTTATTCATGCCGACTATAATTGTGTAGCCAGAGCCCAGAGGTCCAATAATCCATGGGAAGTCAGCATAGGCGCAATCACCCTAAAAGAAAGGCCAGAGGTATTTCCACAGTGAAACAGACTCCCAGGTGGTGTAAGTTATTTTCATTGACATTGAACAAAGTAACCAAAGACAGTCCCCTCTGTTCTGCGGCCACCCACCCGAGTAATTGCCCTACGACCCCAATCCACAAGAATGACAAGATCAAGATATCCAATTGCATAATTACCATACAGCGGAGTACCGACCCATTTCCCAAAGGGCACAATTTACATACCTAATTATATGAACTGGCAGCACTGACCGAAATGTCACAGGCATATAAAATTACAGACTTCCTTGAGTTTCTAATTCTGTATTGCAATTCGCTACAACCGTGAACCCGAGTGTATTACACAGCCACATGACATCTACAGTGACCCACAGGTCTGGTTAAAGTGTTCAGCCCGCAACGTGTCATAATTATACATTCGGCATTGTCAGAAGATACCTTTGGCTTTCTTTGACATTACCGCAATTCCTTCACTAACAATTTCTCGATTCGTGGTCCATGCTCTGATGATGAGTTTTATGAAGATGGCAATATATAGGACTGCTTAGAGTTCAGTTGTATGATACCGTTAGAATGAAATGGATCAGCAAAATTATGGGGCTCTGAAGAAATAACAACTCACTCGACAGTCAAATAGATTCCACAGAGCATTTGGAACCATTGGGGGGGGCCCTATTTAATGGATTCCAGTCTCTGCAACAACACCACAGCAACTTGTAAATAGTTGACAGATGTGCAGGTTGTTTCTCAGCTTTACTGTACATCCAGCATATGTTATGTAGCTCAGTTCATCTATGCAGAGCCCAGTAATCTTGGTGCCAAGCCATCGGGTGGATGGTCCACACATCAGAGGCAATGAAGCCAATGGGTTAACCTTCAAAGAATCAAGGATTTCTTGAAGAAAATAATGAGCATTGTGCACTGCAAAATTTCAGGCAGTCAATGTCAAATAACAGCTTTAAATAATGACAATGATAGAGATGATGGATATAAAAATAATAATAAGAATTATAAATAATATCATTATTAATTTTTTTTTGTCATTAGTTACTTACTACTACTATAATTATTACAATTCTATTTCCCGAGGTATAAGGATTCCTCAGGGACTTGAACATCATAGAAAAGATTTTATGGAGTTGATAACAAAAGTCTGGAAAGGCCAAATATGCGTGCAGATATTAGATGTCTAAAGAGACCAACTGCCCGTAGCATTATTATTCTTAGACTATCATCATCACTATCATCATCATCATCATTAATCATCATCATCATCATCATTAATCATCATCATCAACTCCGTTATTGTTTTAATAGGAACATAAACACTACAACAGTTTACATTTTATCAAAATATAATAACAAAAGTTACAGCTAGCACTATTGAGTCCACCTACTGTATTCTGATGATTCAAAAACAGTGTAATTGGACAAATATTAGGCCTACGAGAAAAAGTGCTGTAACTTCTGTTGCATTTGAAATATTTTGATAAAATTTGGTTGCTTTACGTAAATATTAATTACCGTTTAGCCTGCAGAATTTCATTAATAGATTAATACTTATGGGGAAATTATTAGCAAAATGCTGTTAAAAGTTTTTGAGATATCAAAATGCAATCAGTGACGTCACTAAAAGTTGAATAACTTTTGTTATGTTTGAAATACTTTAATGAAATTTGGTAATTAGATGCAAATATGAATTGCCTTTCAGCCTGTAAAATGTTATTTACAAATTCCCACTTTAGACAAAATATTGGCAAGAAACAGTATGGGTCATTTTTTATGGTTCACCCTGTAGACCAATGCAACTGATAATGATGTCCAGAGGACCAGAAAAATTCGATTCCAAGCCATAGGCCTACAACCTGAGAGTGGAACATTATTATTAAGTTTAACCATCAACCTAATAACTCTTTATTACTTACCCATAATTTACAAACAATAACAGTAAACAAAACAGAGGTATTACCTGTTCAACAAATGTAACTAACGTTATTCATGTCAGCTAAACCTTCAAATTTCATAAGAAAGTTTGTAGAAAGTATCTTTCATAATTTGCATTGAAAACGAACAATAGTAATACATCCTCCAGATCTCTTATATTATCGCACCCTATTTAAGCTCAACGCCCCTTAGCATTGCGTTGGCTTTATTTCCCACTTCATTAATCATGTTCGTCAGTCGAAGCCAAAGGGTATCTTCTGGACCGAAACTGAAGCAACCTCTTTGAGAACAGGATACGAGTTTAGGCCCGTCAGTTTAACTTATAGCTCCCCCCCCCTCAGCTGACAGCCCAGTCCCGACCCTACTACAACTTTATTTACAAAAGTAATAATGACGAGGTGAACACGCACTGGCCACTACTGCTTCGAATGATCGAAGTACGGCTTAATTTACCTCCTTCAACTAATTTAAAGTGTCCAAGTCTCAACAAGTCACTGCTTGTAGTATATAGTATAAGCTGATGAGGCTTGACTCGGTCGCGTTAAAAGTCTTCACACAAAATAAGCAGATGTTTTGCTTTGTTATTAACACTTAACACTAACGTGACAAACGCAACTTAAGTTTAACGCCAGGGATGCAGACGACGCCAGCGCTAAAAAAAACAACTAAACTGCAACTGATACAGTAAGCCTACTGATCGAATCGCGTGCGCTCTCAAAGCGTGACAATAGCTTAATTGATTTATTTCTTTCACTGTTTACGAACTCTCAAACTCAAAAATTACAGTTACCAACTCGTCATAACTTTTATAAATGCCACGTTTTTGTGTGCTGCCAGAATTAGCGAAATAAAGTTTATATCCCCATCCAAACCCTCGTCCTAAACGACACCCGCCTTAACAGCTGCTCTTCCCTCTGCTCTGACCTCCTGGAATTCGACCTCGGACCACCACGGACTTTTCTCATTGACTACCCTCTTGACTTTACGCAGCGCTCGTGA
>JAQFXW010004381.1:0-11102 GCA_034693945.1 Dendrobaena attemsi
CTTAAACTAGTACTAGTTCGACTTTTTTAGAGCTAATACTAGAGTGAAATACCTTTAATTTGATGCATTAAGTATAAGTAAATGTTAAGAATTGGCGAAGTTATACGCCTGCAAAGTCGGTGCATTTATGCTGAGCCACCCTGTATATACACACAAGTGAACACTTACATGATTGTGTATATATATATACATGTGATTACATGGATACATCAAGTCAGTGAAGAGCTCTTTTTATTGTAACCATCTCAACTGCAGACACTAGAACATGACAACAGTGTTATAGCGTTATACATCTTCGTCTCTTTCTGTAGCCGGGCAACATCCTCAGCCGAGAAAGAGACAACTCAGGTGTTCACTCATTTGGAAGTGATAGACTTATTATATCCCGCAGTCAACGATTCAATCGTCCGCTCCATGGAATTAAGTAATTCTGTTCCTCGCTTCTCATTTTGTCCCTGCGATCACTTTTATCGTTTAATATACTCTTCTCAGTAGGTCTATACATGCACACCCATGCATAAAAATAATTATGCAGACGTTTATAAATGTATAATTTTATATATCAAGGCATTGTGATATACTTCGATGCATCTTATGCCCCATCGTCCATTCAATAAGCGCAGGGCACAAATAATTCACGAGCGTCGTGTCGTATTCCATGAATTCTTCAATGATGAAGAAGATTCGAATCCGCTTTCCAGACTCTGTGGGATCGAATACAGGAAGTAGGGAACCAGCGGGCCTCATTAGAGGAAGTAGGGAACCAGCGGGCCTCATTACAGGAAGTAAGGAACCAGCGGACCTCATTGCAGGAAGTAGAGAACCAGCGGGCCTCATTACAGAAAGTAGGGAACCAGCGGGCCTCATTACAGGAAGTAGGGAACCAGCGGGCCTCATTACAGGAAGTAGGGAACCAGCGGGCCTCATATATAGGAAGTAGAGAACCAGCGGGCTTCATTACAGGAAGTAGAGAACCAGCGGGCCTCATTTATAGGAAGTAGAGAACCAGCGGGCCTCATTACAGGAAGTAGGGAACCAGCGCGCCACATTACAGGAAGTAGGGAACCAGCGGGCCTTATTTATAGGAAGTAGAGAACCATAGGGCCTCATTGCAGGAGCTATAGCATAAGAGCTGTAGTCGGGAGCTGCAGCTCTGGGTTGATTAGTCATGCACTTTAAGAAGTCCTAGCTTAGGCCTCATCGTCCATTCAATAAGCGTAGGGCACAAATAATTCACGAGCGTCGTGTCGTGACCCAGCGGGCCTCATTACAGAAAGTAGGTAACCAGCGGGCCTCATTACAGGAAGTAGGCAAGCGGTGGTGGCTCGTTAGGGGATGTTCGTCTGATTGCTGGATATGTTGGTATTCTGCGCTCCATCAGCCCAACACAATTTGCTAATTAGCCAAAACCTCGATGAAATATGACGACACTGATTTGGCAAACTCCTCCCCCCAGCGGTATAGACAATGTCCGCCTTCTCATAGCGATGAGTGGGACCGCTGTCCGCTTCGTTCGTAAGGACATCGTCGTGCATACCGAATATTCTAGTCGGACTCACGACTATTTTTCGGACTAGCAATCGTGCCACGGTCCCCGTTCTAACGGACCGAGAGCATTTCGTTTGCATTCTGATGAAATCATCATCTATTCCAGTGTGAGTGCTTTCAGATGATGGAAGATGGATGGGGCACTTACCCCCGAATGCAACGCATCTTCCCATATCCCTGCATCGCAAATTAAGTCTGGGTCGTGTGTGGAGCAATGGGATAGTCGATGCCTTGTGTCCGAAGGGTCGCAGGTTCGATTCAGACCAGAGCCACTGCGTAAGGACCTTTAGCAAGTCCTTAACTCACAATTGCTCAAGCGCTTCGGCGTGTAAAAACTCCGACACACCTTCGGGCTGTAGTGGGGACCGCCTCTGAGTAGCAGTGGTCTGTAAGAGGCGGTATAGAAATACACAAATACAATACAAAATACAATACAGGCTGAGAACCGCTGGTTTAGGTGGTTTAATAATGACAGGTTTAATTGAAAGCTACTTTTTGTCATTTCCTCTGGCTCTAAAAAATAACAGCAAGAGTAGAGCACGATACTTCATTCTTTATTAATATTGATTTTCTCCTTGGATGCTCTTAGTGACAGTATTTTCTAATAAGAAGCAGATAATAAATACTTCTATAGCACATGAATATATACTTATGTGTGAATAATGGTCAAATTTCACCTGTAGGTATGTTCAGTTTCTACTCGCAGCCGAAATCGCACGGCGCGGCAACGATAGTCGAGTTCATCGAGAAGGCAATGGAACACTCCCGAAGTGGCAAATTCCTCTACTTCCTTCGTCCTCGCGCTCCCGGTCTTCCTCCCGCTCCAGTCCAGCTCTTACTCCCGGTGTCACGTATGCGCAGCATGCACTCTCTTCAGCACATCTCTCGGTTTCTGATCGTGAGGATCGTACGGCGCGATCTCATCGATCGTCTGCCGATCCCACCGCGGCTCAAGGAGTATCTCAAGCAGACTCAATACTACGTAGAGGGTGATGCTACCAGCGAGCATCAGTACTTCAATCAGGACTGGTGAGGATTAGAAGCTTATGCACTGCTGACCAAAACAGTGTTTTCTGTGAGGCATGCATGCATTTTAGTTCTAATGAATGACAGAACACCAGCATTGCTATTACAGCTTTTGATATAGAACCAGTTCATTAGCCTGATAGAGAAGAGAAGCAGTGTGTCTGGCTGGTATAGTAATTGAAGCCCTCCAGAGGCCGATCAGTTTGCCTGGCCTTCTCCTCTGCATTTTGTCCATCTGAGTTTCTGCCTTAATTTTGGCCAGACCTTCTGGTGTGAAAGCAGAGATGAAGAAACCCGACTATTGAGCAAATGGAAAGTCAGAGCTGGACTCGAGTTTCGAAGCAGTATGGCTAATCTTCTTTCTGTCTTTGCCTGAGAATGTGGTATTTAGTTGGTCAAGCATACAATTCAGTGACAAGACCAGCATTAGGGTTAGACTCGTACACCAATTACTTCCGAGACTGTTGCTACGCCACAGCTTTACTGCTGCAGCTGAGGATTTTGGGATACAGTTATCATCCTTTCAACAACACACTCATAATGGAAGCTTGCAAACACACTAAGGGTTCTCAGAAGTTTGATGCAGTTTTTTAAATGGATTTTGCATATCAGCGATGCCACAAACAATTATTTTATTCAAGAAATCTCATAAATTAAGAGGTTCTTGTTCGAATGTATGTTTCTTGTCTTGCATGCTGATAATTTTTCTCACATGGTGGGTCTGGTGGAATTGATAATGATGATTATTGTCCGCTATTTTGTGCGAGTATATAGTAGTAATGTCAATAACATTGTAATCTTGGATGTCTTTCGCAAAAGGTACTATACCTAACAATGTAGTTGGCCAAAAAGTGAACCCAACATTCGCATATTCATTATTCATTTGCATACGAGAGAAGTGATTAGTGGTGACTCACCGGCAGACCAACATCATTGTAGTGGTAACTCATTTTGTTCTGTGCTATAAGTAGCATGCAGGTTTGCTACTTTGCAACTGACAGGAATTCCATCTTTGGTCTATGTCAAGATCTCTTCCTTCTTTGCTGAGTTCTATAATTGTTTGCAGTTTTGTATCATTTGAAGTACTGGTAATGGCACAAACGTCACTGTGTTTTCTATGTTTTTATGTAATACTATGTATGTGCTTTGTATTATAGTCTCTTTAAAGCTGCTGTATTCGTTATTGATAGTTAGAATTTGGCGTTTAGGATTTGGCATCAAAGTTTGGAATCCATACCTGAAACATGACATTGAATTACTACAGAACAGAACTACAAAAATGGTATATGTTTACTATGAATGATGAATGGTTAAAGAGGTGTGTTCTAGAGGAAAGGAGCAGAAGAGACCTACTTGTGGCCTACAGGACTGGTGTGTCACTGGAAAGGAGAGAGTGCAGTGGGGGAGAGGTTCTTTCTATTAGCACCAAACAAGTTGACTAAAGGACACCGAGGTGTAGCCTCTTAGCTTGAGTTATGGAAGAAACGGAAAGGAACATTAAGACAAGATTCTTTTGTGAAGGAGTTGTGGACTCTACTTGTGGAATGTAGAGTATTGATACTACTGTCTCATTGGACCACTTCCACAGTGCATGGATAGTATCATGGCTTTAAAGAGAAAGCTAGAAGGTATAGGCCATTGAGCATTACAGGTTAACTTGCAGGAGTTTTCCTCTCAACCGCTTTAAATCCTTGTTCCGTTTTTTGCTTTTCCGTCTGTATGCATTACACAGAAAGCTTGTAACATCAGGGAACAATATATCATGCACCAACTTGTCATATATCGTGTTGTAAACTCTTTTCTATAACTCAACTAATTTTATACTTAATTTTCCTGACCACATTAGATAAGATATCTTCTCTTAAGGAAGCTTGTTACATTGAGTATCCGGTGATCACGTGAGAATTGTTTACATTGAATGGTTTGATCAACAAATAAGTAGTGAGCCACAGCAAGGCTCTTGCAGATCCATGCATGAGTCTTAGTATAACCTTTATTGCTTCAAAGGTCTAATAAATTTCTCATAACAATTATAATGTTATCATTTAACGTTGTAGTATATTTTTGAAATAGCTAAACTTAAATCTAGTTAGCTGCATCCTGATGTGTTATGCTTGACACAGGACATTGACTAACTAGAGAGAGTGCAAAACACAAAAGGTTTAAGATATTAGCGGGTTGTCTGTCGTATATCATTCAGTCCTCTGCTGTAGCAAAACAATTCTGCTGCTCTTATTAAGTCCTGATATCACGTATGGCTGAACTTCCATACTTACTCTCTCTTCTGCTGAGCAGATCACCAAACAGGTATTTTCACATTTGAAGCAGCTCAGTTTTCAGTTTCCTCTTAGATTTATTATCCTATTGACAGTTTCTTAACTGTAACTGTTTCTGTAAGGGTTGAGACTTGAGAGAGATTTGGACTGTGTTACGAAGAAAGCAAATATGGCAGAGATGACTTGATGACAAATCAGTTTTGATAGCAACTTGGGACTGAATCTGTTGCATATAGGGAAATAACTGGAAAAACTCTTATTATGTGAAACAATGATGTTTGCAAGACAGTAAGTAGATAGAGTTCATAGCATTTAATAATAATGAATGATATTTATGTGAACAAAGGCATAAGGAGTGTGCTGACCAGAAGATAAGGTCCTAAATGTGTGGATCTTTTTGGAACAAACAGGAGAATGAATTATTAATGCAGAATAGCAATTATGTTGAAAATGGATTGTTTTTTTGTGGGCAATAAGTAGCGAATTAGTTGTGCTTGGGTTTTGTACAGTTTTAATTGACCGGCAATGAATCTGTGTAAAACTCTTGCCTGATCGTTACATTTGATTACCTCTTGTTTTGCAAATCTGTCGTTTTCTTGCCACGTTTCTGAATTGATGACGATGTACATTTTCTGCATGTTTAGACTTCTGTACCTGCTTTATGTGTTAATATTAAGGCAAAAAGATTCATGACCTCTTACATGTTGGTCTGCGTAACAATGTCCTTTGATTTGCGTTGCCGCAACAGTTGGGCTTTTGAATGTCATTTATGTTTGGGTAGTGTTGAAAAAATGACAGCCATTGAAGTCGAGCTGTTATATTAACACTTCATTGAGTCATCTATCATGGAGCATGCTGGACTGTGTTGTGTTACATTTCCGTTATTTGGTGCCTGGCCTGATGTGGGAAATGTGTAAAGCTTCTGTGGAAAACAGTTTGACTTTAATGAAGCTGCTTGATTCAGTTTAGATTTCAAGTATATATTAATTGTTATTAGATATGGTATTTAAATAAATATTACAATAGAGTCTGAAAGGTTTGTACAATGATTTTCTAATATTGAACAAGATAACTGCTACTGAATCAATGTTAGAAGCTCCAGACAGGCTATTCAGGCCTAGTAAATAAGTTTGGTTTAAACGTCTTCTTATAACAATTTATTGAGACTTTGTAATACTTAATGTCAGCTTACCACACATGTTTTAATAGAAATCATTAGTAGTGTTTGAACATCTGCGAAACTGGATCACAGTCCATGGAGAGATGGGACGCCAATCTATGATAACACTGAGAAGAACATATGACCACTGTGGCCATCTCTGTGTGGAAAAGACTGAAGAAGAAAAACACTTTTGAATCGTCTATATAAATAGATTACTTTTGTTGAAGATTTCTAAACTACCTCTCACAAGTGATCCAATTAAACCACGAGATAAAATTATTCTAGGTCAGGCTATGGACCTCAGATTTAGGATGAATGTCAAGTCAAATTGTGGAGGATGTTTGTTCCAATGAATATTATATAACAGAAACTATATCTGTTACAACTATTTTTCCATCCATTTAGTTTGTTTATTGTACAGTAAGCATAATTTAGCTATAGAATGTACTATATACCCTGATGTAGGATATGTAAGTAATTTTTTGTAGCTATGAGCTAAGCCTAAAACATTGTTAAAATCACATAAACTCTAAGTTTGATCTAAAGTTGTCTTCAGATGCTTTCAACCTGTCTTTTTATAATAAGACAATTGGCTTTGAAATAACTGAAGTGGCATTACATGGTCTCGTCTTCTTCGTCTACTTTTATGCACTGCTTGAATTAGCTTTACTTGTTGCTGCTAGCGTACTGTTTCATACAACGAAAAAATCAGCATTGCTGGTAGTGACGGTGATTTAAGACTGGTTAAAAGAGCAATTACGAATACCTCTTGAATTGGACTAGCTGCTGTTTGGGTGTAGCAGCCTTGGTTACCGATAATTCGTCCCCGCTTTCATTGATTCATGGTTTTAAACTGTGTTAAGTGGGCTTGTCTGTTGCTATGCAGTTTGCTTACCTCAGTGTTTCTAGGCTCAATGTTATTATTTCCATCTGCAGTAAACTTTTGCTATGTAGTATTCTTGTTCTGCTTTTCAATTGTGTGTGTTATTTCTAGTAATGTCTTGCTTCGGAGATACTTCGAAGAATGGTATTTGCCAACGTAACGTCCAAATTTCTACTAGAGTGCCACTCGAAAGTTATTACAGAAGATTTCTTGTTCATTCGAATCTGATAAGTCCTGACTTTGATTTTTGCATTTTTTTATCAACTAAGAGGCATCTATAAACATTTGACAAACATTTCTCGTCGACTGTGTCCATCAGCGTCAATCAGCATTTTCACCCAATTTAAATGCTGCGCTTTTGCAAACAGATGCCTGTAAATCTTTAAGGAGAGAGTGGACGAGAGGAGAGTAATCCTGTGAGCCATCCTGAAGGTCAGTTGGTCAGTAGCCATCAGAATCAAGTGTTTGTGGGTTGATATTTCTTGGCCTCAGCATATGAAGTAGAGTGACTCTCTTATGGTACAGTGAGTGTGTACTTATTATAGCACCTCTGAATTGCTCTGCTGAGAGGCGCTTTATAAATATCCAAATAGATAGATAGATAGATAGATAGATAGATAGTTGGTCAGTTGACAAGAAGACGCTGGTGGAGCAATGACTTGGCAGTTATATCCAAGTTCTGATGGATGGCAGAGTCACTGCAATGAGTCGGATATTGAAATGGCTTCTCAATGCAGTAGGCAGTAGTGCTGAAATTAGTCTAATTCAGGGCAGCTAATAAATGTATTATTGGCTATTGCATTGTTTGTTTTTAGTATTGCATTGTCTTATTGTTAGTGTTAGCATTTAAAATGGTATTATGTGTTATTGTTGTATGTATTCAATTGAGTCACCAGGGTCTTACTGGATTACAAATTGAAGCTTTCTGAAGATTGAAGTGAAATGTCAAGTTTCATTGTTGCACCAGGCTGCAGTGATTGTGACTGAATATGAGCTGTTAATGTAGGCCTAGTTTTGATTTGTTTAAGTTTGACAAGAGGGTTATGCAATACAGCATTAAATTGGTATAGTGCTTTTTAATAGGTTCTCAGATGCACTGTGCAAATGCTGCTATCAATCAGTCAAAAATGTGTGTATTTTATTGCGCATATGCATAGCGGTATATTTGATCGTTAATAATTATACCCAGAGTCTGCAGTCACTGAAGAAACTCAGAGGTTTTTACAGTTGTCTTACATTCTCAGAAGCATTCATACAGAGAACAAACCCAATGTTTATTAATGTCATTACTTGTCCTTTGATAAGTATAATCATTATCTGATAATATTTTTAACAATCGATCATAATAATACTTTAACTCTTTAGTCTAGGTTGTGTTTTCATTAGCGTATGGATTTGTAGTATAATTCTCGTGCAATAATATGTACTGCGATCCTGTGGTTTAGGTTTGATCTCTAGAGATCAGAAAAGTGATTCAGATTCTGAAGTTTTATTTACATCTAATGAGGAAATTTGCTAGAAAATTATCACATGTTGTTTACACTCCATGAGATCTGGTGGTCAATATAGGATCAATTTAAGTAATTGTAATTTGTATAGCATCCCTTCGAGATCTCTACTCAGAAGCGCTCCCAACCCAGACAAAAAGAAAAGTTGTAAGGAGGCAATGAAATCAAGCTGAGGAATATTGGTTAGTCTATACTGGTGGTCAATACTGCCCTATATTGGTTGAGGTTCAGAAGTATTTGGTTAATGCTATCTATAGAGGTCTTTTAAAGCAGACAAGCCAGTGTAATAAGACACATCTGAAGATGAGTTGAACATTCAAGTCTCAGTCGTTTCATGTATACTCCTGATCCTCTACATGAAATCCTGCTTGCAATTCACTGTATAGTTGCAATTCTTAGCTTTTAGCTCCTGTTTGACTTTACCTTCTTTCATTGTCAGTATAACTTTGGTTGATATGGTGATTATTCCATTGTGATCTCTTTTGTTACTATACGACTGTTACTGTGTTTATTGTTAAGTCATTGCTTTTATTGCGCTGGTTAATGAGTTTCATTCATGTAACTGCTGGTATTATTAGTTTTCAATGTGATGGAAATTCTTTGAGTATTGTGCGTTTTGCTCCAAAGGTTTCTGTTGCGATTTAATTGTTGTGACTATTTTCTTGCTATGATTTCTGTTGTTAAGGCAGTCTTCGACTTTACTCATTTGTGACCTGTGTTTTTGCTGTGGCATTTACTGTTGCTATTTTTGTTAAGGTATGTTCGTTTGACAATCGTTTAGTGATGTCTATGTGCTTGTTTTAGATGCTGTCTTGCCGTTCACTCTGATTTGTTATCAGTTGTTTCCATTTATTTGTTTCTTATACTAAACATGTACGTCTGCAAAGGAATAATTGATTTGATCAACTTACATGGGTTGTGCTAAACTTGAGATTCTTAGATAGTCTCAATACCTTTGTAGCTTGTTGGTAACTTATCATGTTGGAAAGTTTTCATCCCACCAGATGTTCTGTGCTAAACTGTATCCAATGGTTTACATTTCCAGTTTACTTTTCTGCCACAAAACCAAAAAAAATCCATCCGAAAAGGGGATAACTCATATATGTTTCTTACGGAAACATTATTGGGCGAAGTTGAATTGACTGATCTCGAGGATAAGATATCAGGACTTGTCCATTGAATTGATGCGTTACTCGACAGATTTGTCCCAATCATGAAGCACTTCCAAGTCCCACTCTTGACATGCTTCTTTCTTTCTTATGAGTATTATTGTTTCAGTTGATTTTAAGCTGTCCAACGAAGCTAATCATAATTGCCATCATTTTGAACAAACAAGTATCCAAAATGTAACAATAATTAGAACTGCAAGACATTACAGAATATTATAGTGCCCTGAATAATAAGTAGGCTAATTAATCATTTATTACTGTTTTCATTACTAATAATATTTCCATTTATTTTTGTGTATTATATTCACAATTTCACACCGCGTTACGATTACAAACATAGTAGAATAAAAATATATAGTTTAATGTGTTACTTGTATATTATAAATTATAATATATATATATATATATATATATATCGTACCGTCCGGATGTCTGTACCTACCTACTTCCTATTTTTAAACTTAAGATAGTTTAGAGGCCTGTGACTGCTCTGCCCAGGGGCCCAGATTTTCTGTCGGCGGGCCTGTGAATACTGTTCATTTATATAAATACTATTATTACAATTATAATCATCTATCTGTATATTATATTTAGTATTGTTTATGACAGTTTACAAGGCATAGTTATAGTGCTCTTTGGAATATTATTTGAGTGAATAATTTAAAAATCATTTGGAAAGTTCTGTGAAATGAGCTTTGTGAATTGTGATGCTGGATATCATTCCTCTATTTTGCATGGGATATAAGAGTTTCTAATTGGTCTGGGTTTTGGAATTTTTACTTTGAATTTGCTGTTCAATAAAATTTGTAATTATAAACTTTTTCCACATGCTTGTTGCTTAGTATTTGCCTGCTTGAATAACTGTGGTCTCAAAATTGCAACCGATTGTAGCAGAATTTGTTCCATTAGTTTAAATGTTGTCATTAACCAGAAATGTGTTATTTTGTGCTGTTATATATCTGAACGGTTTTATCTGTGCTTCTGTACCTGTATGCAAATACTGATCAGCTGGAAATTTTGAGGACCCTAGGTTATGCTTGCTTGTAATTGAATTGCTTCTTGGAATTTGTACTTAGAAGGTTCTGGTTTTTTCATAATATTTTTTATATCTTTCTGTACAGTTCTGTTTGGCTAGGTTCACATCACCTTGACTGGTCTATGATGTCTCAACTTACAAATGATTGCCTATATATAGTAATACATGTATACAGTGTTCAATATTCATCAGTTCATTTATATGTAGCCCCTCTAAGATATCTACTCAGAGACATTCTTCACCCAACTCAGCAAAAGAAGAGTTTTAAGTGCTTGTAAGCGGATTGCAGACCGTAGATACAAGACCATGCAGATCTGAACGTCTGAAGGAAGAGTCTATGTGGTCGGCGAACCACTGATACTAAGTTGCACCGTTATATAGGTGTGGCGCTTCGGCGTGTAAACACAACAGTGCGTTTACTCGCACATCTCTGCATACATGTCTGAACATCTTCACTGGCTTCCCATCTCTGCACGCATTCAATTCAAGGTTCT
>JAQFXW010004382.1:0-11102 GCA_034693945.1 Dendrobaena attemsi
GCAGTACCCGCTCCAGACATCGAGTTCGAACAGCAGGGAGACCAATATAGAGAGAGGAACAGTAATCTAATCGTGAGGTTTGGCAGAACCAACAGTGATCGAGAGAGGGAGCAACTACACGACAGTACTGTTGTAACAGTTACAATACCTTTGGTATCAAATTATCAAATAAAATTGTCTTCTGGGGCTCTGCCCATGACCCCGTTAGGTCATTATAACTAGCGAGGATGTGCAGCGCTAGTCGAAAACGTTTGGAACCGTCTTTAACCCCGTTTATACTCGATGGGTCAAAATCAATATTGACAAATTGGAGGTAAATAAGAGTCCAGAATGTACTCCATTTGGCATCAAAATTATCAACATTTCGTTGGGTTCTTGGGCCCTGCCCCAGATCCCCTAGTCATTAGGGGCTGGAATTGTGCAGGACTGGTGTGATAAAGCCCTTTAAACAGCCTTGGTAGGTACCCCTACCATTCTTGTGTCCGTCTTCGTCCGCGACCTTCACCACTACACTACCGCGTCCCATGGCGTGGTAGTGTAGTGGTAGGACTATCGCAGAGTTTATAATTAATATTGCTGGAGATTGAAGATCAGGGTATATCGTCTCCAAGCCAAGAAAAGGCGGCTGAACTTAAAACATTCAATTACTTGAATTTTTTAATCCAGTACAAAAGAGTTGTGGACCGTGTCCACCGCTGACTTTCTTACTTGTTTGAATCAGGTCTTGCGTTAACATTTGTGAACCCCATAACCGGAAGTTCTTTATACGACCACAGATTGAAGTCGATTAATATATCGGAATTGGTGTAGAATTAATTTATTTTTTTGTGGAAATTATCGTAATTTGTGGAAATTATCGTAATTTCAAACGATACCTCATTTCCAAATCACTCAGAATCAGAATATATATTTCACTACATTTGTGCAGAATCAGCGATTCGTACAGGTGGGTGTTAATGACACATTTTCCATGTTCCTCGAAACCCGAATCGCCGAAAGGAAGTTGCCGCCGATTCATCGAAATTGTTTTTTTACAGAAAGACCGTATCACCGAAAATGTGAATCGCAGAACCCCTTATCGCCAACATTTGTTAAAATGTTTCTTATTGGCAGATCAAATCGATAATTATGAAATGCATTGGATGTAAGAGCCGCGCAAGTACAGAGTTATGTTGTGGTGATTAGCGGCAATTAGCAATAGTGAATTGTCGGAATGGAGTTCACCAACATACACATCTGGGTTTTAGAATTATCTGAGGATGAGAGAATATTTTCTGGAGTGCTTGTGTTTTAATTCCATATGAGTAATTTAAGCAAAGCTCTTCTATAGAAAGGCATAAGGACTGTTGTAAGTGCTTGTATTGTTGTAATGCACGATTGCACATCTTTTATGATACTGCTAATTTCTCAACAGGTGTTGTAGCAGAGTAATCCAAGAGCATGGCTGACGATCTGGATATTGAGGCTATGTTGGAGGAGCCGTACAGACAAGAGGTTAGCTATGAAGTGACTTTCTGAAGCATTTAAATATATATATATATATTTCACGAAATAAACCTTTCAAATTAATTTAAAATTCAAATTACATTATTCCAAATTAGTTTTTGTCAAATAGCGGCTATCAGTAATCATTTTATTAGAGTTTAACAAGCACTGTGCTTTTAAAGTTGAAGATTCTGCCAAATACCATGACACAATTTATTGACACAGTAATAAAATTACTTCTGTGACAGAAGAGATTTCAATGTGTCTTCCAATGAGGACACTAGTCCTAACTCTAACCCTCGCAACGCCTAACCTGACCCCAAACTACCTTCACAACACCAATTTATAGAGACTTACATAGGGCATAAGCTGCCACCTAAACTTGTACATTCACTTAGGCCTTCCGCCACTGGTGTGAAAATATATCTGCGGTTAATGAAGAATCTGCCACAAAGAGTTATTCTTTTCATAAACTTTTAACAAAGCCCATCATTTTATTTTTTACTTATTGATAAGTTATTGTGTAAGTAATAATAGTCTAAGAAAATTAATTGTAATGCTTGTTCTAAAAGGAAAGAAACGGCCACAGTGATTCAAGCCGAGACAAGCATAATGATCGAGAGCAGAAAGACGACCAAAATTCAAGGTGAATTTAATGTTGCTTCTTATATTTTGTTCTTTTGTTAACTTTCCGTGTCCCTAAAACTGTTTCTTTGTTAATTGTTAAACTGCTATAAATTATCAATTGATGCATTAGGATGATTACGGATTATGCACTTGTAATTAATAATTAATAAAGAATAAGTAATTAACTTGAATGCTTAGCAGAACAGTTTACTTATTTCTAAGGTGGTTGGCTAATTTCTGGTGTCAGGTTTTAGTCATTGTGGCAGTTGTGGACCTCTGTAGGTTTTTTGTTGATGATAGTTTTTTTTATCAGTTACTGCTATAACACATTGACTTGTAAAGGTTTTTTCAGCGCGTTGCTCAACGTCTGTAAATTCTTTATCTTTTGAAACTTCTGACTTCTTTTATAAATCTTTGTGTAACTTTTATGCTAATAATGAGAATGTTTACAAGTTATTTTAGGACCTTTTGTTGTTTAATATAATGCTGAATTTGTAGTTACTGTTTAAAAACTATTATGATGGCCATCCGTGAAAAGTCAGTAGGCATTTTGCGGCATTCAGTCAGGGCTTTGATGACTATTTTGAACAACACGTGTTTCAATGGAATGCTGAAATTACGGTTTTTTGCCAAATGATGCTCAAATTCCATGACTCTAAAGTACTCGCATGATTGATCCATTTAAATAGGCCTACATGACTTGTTGAAGTCATGAGCACACGAATCCACTTAAATACATGGTTAGTTGAGGTTGCCTGCCCTGCTCGTGTTCATGCGTCACTTGACATTATTATATTTGTCGTCTTGTCTGTAAATTGGTAGAACTGCTCGGACCATGTATTCTAAGTCGAACTGGCACGTTCGTTCAGGTACGTTTCTAAAGCAATGCGGCCACGGCGCGTCCAATGCAACCGACCCTCTTCTGGGGATTAGTGACTTGTGCATTGTTTGCTGGACAAGCCTTGTTCAGAATTTAAGGGCTTTGCTGTAACTGCTTCATTAAGGAAAAGCTCTAAGTCCTTCTCGACGTGTCTCTGATCAGTGTGGTCTTGCCAATCTGATATGTATAGATAATTTATACCAATCCATCAGGCCCTATTGCATTATGAGGCGCCAACACTGCGCTGACCAGGTGCCACAGTGTTCTGGTTGATTCTCTATATATAGTCTGTGATAATTGTGTTAATTCGCAACCTATATTTCCATGCTGTGTGCAATGTGCCACTGGGTATCTGTGTGCGACTGGGTATCTTTGACTACTTAGGGAGAGAGGGAATGTGGAATAATATAGATTGAATGTAGTTTCCTTGCTTATGGATATCACTGGGGTTCAACCGATTTTGACTGCTACATAAATTTACGCACATGTTTGCCGACTATTGCATTTAGCTGAAAATCTTTGAAGTTTATATATAATCATTGTTATTTCAGAAAACTAAATTTATGATGTCAGAAATGTGTATTGTTATTATGTAAGAACTGCCTTTGTATTTCCATCACAAATACATCAGGATATGATCCGTTCTGTTTGTGATGCAGTTATGATACTCAGTTATTCGCATAACTTTGCTTTCTTAAAATGCCACAAGTTTTAATGGCCTCACAAAATGTGTGATCTTAATGTAATTAATCTAAATGTGATGTGAAAGTAAAATAAAATTTCGTTTTCGCTTCCGACTGCTGTAAGTAAATGAAAACCAATCTGATGTTAATTTTGACAATAGGCATGAAGATGGAGTCTTTTTTTTACCAAGTATTGTATACTACTTTCAAAGTAGTGCAAAATGCTATTGATTTGCCATTTATTGGTAGCAGGGTTCTTTATGAAAGTTATCTTTTCTTTAATAGTTAATTTGCATGACAAACCATACCGCTGAATGTCACAAGATTAATGTTGAGCAAAAATTTGTTGAAGATATGATCTAAGGTGAGGGTTACATATTAATGATGGTTAATGATTACTTAGAATAAAATTTGTGTTTGCTTAACCCTTTAACGGCCATGAAATTGAGCGTGTTCTATTTGAAAGTGGATGGGTGTTGTCATAATCTAAACTGCCTTTTTCGTGTTCCTTTGATATGATCAAATTAGGCTGTAATATGAGCACTGGAACTTCTTAATTACTTATTCATTGATTTGTGTTACTTATTTTGAGTTATTGTTTCAGGAGAAGAAGCAAAGATGAAGAGCTTCACAGGTGATTTTTTATACAGTTCACATGCATTCATTTTATTAATTGGATTTGGATTTATAAATTTATGGTGAAAACATTGCATGCAAAACTCTGCATAAGCTCATTGACAAGAACTTGTTATATTTATGAGCAGAATAATTCTTATATGTTTATTGGCTGAGATATCTCTGAACCTAAAATTGTGAAAACTTGATGTAAAGACGTACAGGGTTCCAAACGAGCTGATAGTTTTAACGATATCACTAACCTGCCAGGCCCTACTAGTTGATTTCTAAATTGGTTTGCAAAAAATGTTGGATAAGTTTTTTCAATAGTGGTGATATTATTGGTAGGTTTCTTTTATTTCATGTTGTTTTACATTGTAGCAGGAGTCGAGATCGAGATCATCGAAGCAAGAATTCACGAGATCGAGATCGATCAAGGGATTCGAAGCGTAGGAATGGCCGCGATAGAAGGGATGAACGGGAAAAGAGCGGGGAGAAGCGCAGCCGAGACCGGGACAGGGACCGTGAAAGAGACAGGAAAAGGAGCCGATCGAAAGACAGACGAAGAAGTCGATCGCGTGACAGGAGATACGGCAGAAGTCGCAATCGAAGCGTTTCTCCCGTGAGGTCTGTTGCTGAACGTACAATAACTAGTCTACTCTTCTGAGGCATTACATTACATTCCATTTAATACTCTAAGGTTCAACTGCCAGTTTATAGCTGGATTTTTGATGCATCATTTTTGTGTGTGTATTGTGCACGAGACACCAGTTTTTAAAATTATATTCATCATTACTCCATTATTATTGTTTTTATTTTGTTATCACTTTTTTCCCAACGTACAGTGGGACATTGTTCTGGATTGGCAAGGTTTCACAGGTGGTTTTGTCATGTGCTGAAAGTTCCTACAAAGAGCATCAAAACACTGGATATAAATAGATTGAAGTGCTGAAAAATAAAAGTAATATTGCATAGTGTTCAGTTAAGCAGATGCTCCGTTTTATTGATGATTGATGCATGGATCGGTTGATGTTTGTCATCTTTGTGGGTTGTGCCTGAAATAGGGAACCGGAGAAGGAGATAACTCCAGAGGAGAGAGACGCCAGGACGATCTTCTGCATGCAGTTGGCTGCCAGGATAAGACCCAAGGACCTGGAGGAATTCTTCTCGTCTATCGGAAAGGTAACTCTGATTATCCATGTATTTTAGAGCTGTTTGTGCTATTTCTATTTTAATTTGAAATGGTGTTTCATTGCTTCATTTCAGTTGCATTCATTAAATTCTTTTATGTCACCTTTTAATGATCTTACTGTGTACACAGGATTCAGTGAACTATAGAGCTTTAAGTTCTATGCAATACTTATTAACGGATGTAATAAGGAAATAAATAAACTAATTAAATTATAATTTACGCATCAGTCCTTATTATAAATATGTGACTTGACAAAAATATCTTATACCATCAGACCTCAGACAATCATGTGATTAAAAACTGTGATTGACCCAAAACAAAATAGCTGTGTGTCTATATAATAATGCATGAGTTAGATTTTTTAATTTGTAGTTAAGCATTTCAGCTGGTTAATTTCATATTTTGTATTTTGCTGCTTAGGTTCGTGATGTGCGACTCATACTGGACAACAAGTCGCACCGCTCAAAGGGAATTGCGTACATCGAGTTCCGTGATGTTGAGGCCGTTCCGCTGGCACTTGGCCTCAGTGGCCAAAAGTTACTGGGAGTGCCAATCATCATCCAGCCCTCACATGCCGAACGCAACCGGCTGGCTAGTGCGGCTGCTGCGGCAATGCGATCTAGCACGACGGGTCCTATGCGTCTCTACGTCGGCTCGCTTCACTACAACATCAGTGAGGAAATGCTGAGGGGAATTTTTGAGCCATTTGGAAAGGTATATCGGTTGATCAGTGTTGCCGTTTCTCAAGAAGTAAAATAAGCTATCGACAATAACCATACACTTCTGAAACACGTAGTTTAAGAGATTCTGGTGATTGGAAGTTGTGACTTTGCGCCAGATTGCGCGAAATTGGGATGTTGTAAAATGTGTGTATGAAAAATCAGGGTGAAAAGTGAATTTCCTTCCAGCCTGCCTATGGTAAATTAGTGTGATTAATTGGTGTTGAAATTAAGATAAGCGTTGTTATTATCAGCGGTTGCAGTGGCATGCATCACAACGACGTCTAATTAAGTGACCTACAAAATGGTAATCCTGTAAGATAGACAATCTATTCAGTGATGAACATTGCCTGTATGACTTCAACCGTTGATTCTAGAGAAAGAGAATCAGTTGGTGACTGATTTCTAACAATGCCTTCAAAATGGGAAATTTTGACATTAATTTTGCGAATGGCACACAGAACCAGTGCTGTTTCGGGTTTTATACCCGGCGCCAAGTTGGTGGGAACAGCTTTTTCTCTGCTCTCAAAGTTTTTGCTTGTGTTCTCATAGCTCACAATGCAACAAAAGTCCAATCCAAAACATTTTAACCCAAGAGATATCTAGTAATGCTGGGTATTTCCCTTTGGATGGTTCTCTCACAAAGGCTCGCATTGCATCATTTGCTGAAGGGTGAGGAGTTAGCCAAATAGCTCTGGATAGCCCCTGTAAATGTTGGTGCCATCAGAATTCTAGCTTGTAGCTGTTATAGGATTTAATGAAAATATTGGATAAAGAACAAATCGCTGTACCATCCTGTGATCTTCTTGCACGACATTGAGAATACGGTAAACTTTCACTGACTTGCTCAACTCTGTGTGAATATGATGATGTGCAAAGAATTTGTCTCTGTCTTGCCTCATAACTTTATACAGTGGTGCAAAACTAATTGTATGAAGTGCTTCTATATCTTTGCATGCGGTCACTGTTTAATTAAATACAAAAATGTATAGGATTCTGAATCTACACTCCTACGAGCATATAAGCAATTGACTTTATTAACAGATAGTAGATCCAAGTTTCTACTTTGACACATGCAACACTGGAATTGATGATTAAACTCTACCATTTGATATAGTCCTTTTTGCATTTCTTTATGTAGTCGGCCAAATTTTATATTTATTTTCATTCCATATGTTGATTTTTTATGTTTTAGCCACTATAATAAATGCTTATATTTAACAAAGACATTTATGCTTGTTATCAAAATTTATCAATTAGTTTATTTTGTTTTGGTGATATTTTAAATTCAACTCTAGTCTTGTGTGTGTTGTAAACATCGGTTCAAGTTTCATTTATATTTCAGCTTGATGACATTAAACTCATGAAGGACCACCAGACCGGACGATCAGCAGGATATGGATTTATTACGGTATGTTGTGCTCTCTAATTATTTACTTACAGTCTGTATGTCGTTGTCCCTTTATACTATCAGTCATGAAATTGGTCTAGCTGATTTATTTTACTTCAAGAATTTTCATTAGATCCGCATTGCCTCAGATTTGTTCATTCTGTCTATCCATCTATTTGGAAATTTATTAAGCACCTCTCTCAGCAGAGCAATTCAGAGGCGCATTCTCTATGGACCGGTTTGCCTTAAAATCTTTTTATGATGATGATTATTTTAATATGTATTATTTTGTCTTTGAGCTATATAGCTGTGTGATGATGATTCTCCATTCTTGCATTTGAGTGAATTTGATTTGATTTGTTTAGTACCACAGTTCAGAAGACGCTAAGAAGGCAATGGATCAGTTGAATGGATTTGAATTGGCCGGGCGACCAATGAAGATTGGTAATGTAACGGAGCGTTCTGCAGATGATCCTGGAACGGTATTTGACATCGACGAGCAAGATCGATTTGGATTCGGCCTTGGAGCCACTGGACGACTTCAGCTCATGGCCAAACTTGCTGAAGGTAACGCCATGTCTTTTATCCTAATGGATTATCACTACAATTAGACACAGGATTATAGTTTCAAAGTCGTCGGAGATGCGTTTGTTACATTTTGTTTCTAGGTTTTTGTTTGATAAAAACCTAGGGTTCCTTACTCAGCATTGCTCTACTTTTGAGCCATGTGTTATAATTTTTTCTACTTAGATGTGCATTGTGCAGTTTGTAAAAGCTGCAGTATTTTCTAAGGTCTTGATCACATTTCTACATTATTAATTTACAAGAGGGTCAGGTCACAGGTCACTAGTGATCAATGAATTGTGTCGTGTCATAAATTCTTCTGTTTGTTGCTAAGGATTTTAGTGTGAAAATTTTAATTGCTTTTGTAGACTTGAAGGACAACTGTTGTTACTTCGGATGAACTGTTTTGTGTGTTCTGTCCTATTGTAGGTACAGGGATGCAGTTGCCAGCAGCAGCAGCAAGTGTTCTGAACGCTCCTCTTGTGTCGTCTGCTCCGTTGGCTCCAGTCATCTCTCCTCCAATCGCTACTCAGTGCTTCATGCTGTCCAACATGTTTGATCCAAATCAGTGAGTACCTTAACTGAAAAATCTTGTAATAGAAGACAAACAGTTTTGTTGTTTTGAATCGTAAAACATTTATTAAAGACTGTAAAACCAGAGCGCAAGTATATTGTGATTAAATGAGATTGTAGCTGGTTATAAACAACAGGGCATTGTCCCAGATGGGACATGTTGTGTAAATAGCCGTTTGATAAATTGAATGGGATTGGTTATAATTCATTTGTTTCTTAATTTAGGGTACTGTTTCTGTTCTATCATATCCTATTTGAGGATTTATAAGCACCTCTTTCAACAGAACTATTTAGTGGCATTCCCAGCGTGACAGCCTCATGGAGAGAAAGGCCTTCAGAAAGCGGACAGGAGAGGATGAAACCGCACTCGAGACCTTCATATAGAGTGCTAGAAGATCGTTCAATAGTGATGGCTAGCAACAGAAAGTGCAGAGTGTTAAGCCAGAAAAGAGGTGCAATTTAAGTTGGCGTTTCTGTATGATTATTTTGACCCGATTTAACCTGCACGTGATGCAAGCAATTTTCCTGTAGTGTAGCATATTGAAATTCTGTGCTGCATTGCATTATGTGTTTCCGTTTGCTCAGATTGACTTCTCCAAACTGGGAAGCAGAACTTATGGATGACGTCATTGAGGAGTGTTGTAGGCATGGAGGAGTGTTGCATATCTATGTCGATCGTGCTTCTCAGCAAGGTAACATCTACGTCAAATGTCCGAGCCTCCTTGCAGCAGCTGCCTCAGTCAACGCCCTTCATGGAAGAATTTTTGCTGGTCAGTTTTAGCAACATATTTCCAATATTTAGAATCTTCAATTGTGGCAAATGTTGAACTTTTCTAATCTATAAAGCGCCTGCCTCTTGGAATAAACTGAGCACAGGCGCTCTCGACCGAATCAGATGGAGCTGTAACTACTTGATTTACATATCGTTTTAATTCAGGATTTTTTTTGTTTACATTTTAGACTAATCTTTACAGAGCATTGAGACTGTTTTACATGAAATTTTCTAGAATTGTAACTGGTTGTGTTGCTATTAAGAAAATTATACAAAGAGCTTCACAATAGGACAGTTGAGGGGGATATTGAAAATGGTATAATGGAAAGTTGGGAGTACACTTGTTATTAAAATATAACTGATCAAGAAAATAGAGTTTGAACTATTTCTAAATACTATTTTGCAGTTCTTCTGAAAGAAAGTGAACCATGATATTTAAAATTTTCAGCACAACATGATATTTACTTAATATTAATTAAGTCTTTGACAACTGTTTGCGATTTGTTTTGTTTTAGGGAGAGTAATAACCGCTGCCTACGTTCCTCTTCCTAATTACCACGCTCTCTTTCCAGATTCTGCGGAAGCAGTTCATTTCGTGATGCCATCGGGCATTCGTACTGCCTCAGCATCATTCAGTTACATGGTGCAATGAGTGACATTTGCAACACGTCTGACGAACTGCTCTCTGTTGCTTTGAATGCTTCAAGGTGTTGATTATTTTGCTGTGTGTCCTCCTCTGTCGAGTTTTGCTAGTCGATAGCATAGAAGATGGGATGCATTAATATCACAGACATTGTGCAGGATAATCATTCAAGGCAAAATCCATCAAGTGTTTAATTTAGAATGATACTTAAACTTTGATCTGCAATGGATTTTTGCACAGAGGTGTACCCCCACTCGAAAGCTGGTTCACCATCTGTACTAATTGTTATATGCATTATTGCCATTGCATGTGGAAATCATTCTTGCAGTTGATACATTATCCCCAAGTGTAGGGTTTGGGTCAGTTTTTATTCGTTTCATTTCATACAGGTCTGGCTAAAATTTATATGAACCTTGTACAGTGTACATGTACTTTGTTTTCTAGCTCTGAACTTTATTATTTTCAATAAGATAGTGTGATTCAGGACAGTGCAGTGAATCAATGTGAACTGTTTGCAGTGAAATAAATGAATATAAATAGGTGTTGATTTGATTTAAATGTTTACATTGGAATAAATAGCATTCTTCGTTTATTGACGTTCAAACTGGCAGCGTAACCAGTTATAGTAAGATTGCAGTATGCTGGTTTAGTATTACTTCTGAGTTTTATGTGGTAGGCCCTACCTGGCATATGTAGTTCAAAAGTTGTACTTTTCATGTGGATGGCTGGGTGTCAGTATAAATAGAATAAAATTAATGCTAGGCTCTGTAACACTGCCAATTCTTGAATCTCTACGGAACTCATCATATATTCGTTTAATTCAAGAAAACACTCTGACAATAACGCAGAATATGTTTACAGGACAATTAGACTTAAGTGCTTAACTAACAATGCATGGGAGTAAGATTAAGAGTTAAAATTAACAGTAGAAGGATGTAATTAAAAAATTGTCAGTCACA
>JAQFXW010004383.1:0-11101 GCA_034693945.1 Dendrobaena attemsi
GATGAACTGTGTTTGCATAAATTTCTGTATGTGAATTGGGAGCAATAAAAAGAGATGATGATGATGATGATGATGAACATACCCTGAGACCCATATAAGAAACTAGGGAGACACTGAAAGAAAACAAGAAACAAGACCAAGAATGCAGTAATGGAGCTACAAAAAGCAGATATATAGGAGACAGAAGGTTGCTAATATACCTTCTGGTCACTTTATAGACTGCATAATGGATTAATAATTATTATGGGTATCATATGAGACAGCAGCCAAATCATTGGTTCATTAACCAAGTCGTTCGTTGTTGTCTCTGCACTTCAGATGGACAATTAAACTGATATGGACATTGGACAACCATTGAATGTCGACGCATGGTTATAAATTTTTTCATAGCGTCACTTATGTTGAACGTAATCATAACATAAGAAACAATCAGCCATCACTGAATTCATTTACAGTGCTCTTTTCTTTCGTCTCAGCCATGCCATAACACGGTATTAATCATATCATTCTAAATTATCATGATTATTATTATCAGTGGTATAATGATCAACATCATCATACATGCATATCAGGGATCAAGTACTATGTCCTCATCTGCGGAGTCTTTGTGACGTTCGCATTCTCTTCCATCCTCTGACCAGCTTGACCTCTTTGTTCCATGTGTCAGGACCACAATGGCCCAGATTCGATCCTTTGCTAGAACAGGTCACTCGCTATGGAATTCACTTCCCCAAGTGTTCGCTCTACCCTTCACTGTACGTGTTTCTGCATCTTTCTCTCATCTCAGAACCTTTTCTCTTCTTTGCAAACGTTCATCGCCTCAAGACGTACAACACCTCAGAATATCCTCTATGGCTAGCAAATCAAATACAAATGTGCTGGTAGTAAAATCCCTTCAATGCACAGACCAGTTAATTATGGCCACTGGAATAACGCCCAGTCCCAAAAGCAGGTCAATCCAGGTGGGAAGATTATCACAAGCAAGTGAGAGACGTGCTTTGCAATTTAGGACTTGCAAAGGTAGACTGGCCACAGCGTTAGGCAATCATCGATTATGCAGCCAACTCTGAATGCTGGAGCTGCAGAAAGAAGAGCTGATGGAGATGAAGGATGCAACAAACAACTTTCATCTTCTGGCTTTCTTGGCTAGATGGCTACCGACAAAGCACCAAGTTGAGTGGTCTTCCTTCTAAAGGGTAGCAATGGACTTCTTAGTATTATCCCCTCCACTTTCTTGAACTCAACTAATCAGAAGTGGTGGTGGCCAATCCCGAGACCACCATTTAAAAGTAATAATATTATTATCAGGGCACTAAAGCCACTGACAAAATGGTCCGTGAATGAGAAGGCTATCAATTTGATCTACAAAACGAAGCATGTTTAAAAACGTTATGAAGACGTTAGCCCAACAGTGTCAAAGCTGTAGTATGCAAATGCAACAGTAGGCCTACAGCCATTTTAAAACAGAATACAGAAATGTTTTAATGATATAACAACATAGAAATGATTTCAGTTGATGTACATTACTAATTTAGACAATGAAGACAATTTCGTGGGTATAGAATTACACTGTGCCAGGTTCATATTTTGCAAAACCGAGAAAGCCGAATTTTTAGATTTGGTTAGGAATATTTTTTCTCTGCTTGATTGATAGTAATTATATTGGAATTTTCGGATAATATGCTTTCCACTGGTATGATTAAAAGTATGTATTGCATACTTGCATTAATACTTTGAACAGAAATTAAGAACTTTTGATATAATTATAACAAGGTTGACTGTTTCTGGACATAGGGCTGTATATCAAAGCATTTTGTGAAGTGGGTATAGCAATCCAGAAAATTTCCAATCTGTAAAATCAGCATTGTGCCACAAGGTCAACAAACCATTACTTATTGAAAGCAATGTTTTCACAATAGATTGTATGTGTATATATCGAGTATGTTCATACATATATAGTACACACATCCATAATACCAGCATATGTATATGTGTCATTGCTCGAACCTGAATCACATAAATTGCCCAGCAGTCAAAGGAGTAATGCGACTTTCTCTGTATTGAAAGGATACAATGACTGTGTTCCTTTGGGAGATTTGGGATAATAATACACAGCGGTATGATGATACTGAGCAAAAATCACTCAATAATACATAGCCATACAGTTTATACCAGAAGATGCATATAATGCTGGAGTCCTTCTAACACAGCCGCTTCGGCGTGTAAATTCCGACACACCTTCGGGCTATAGTTGGGACCGCTTCTGAGTAGTAGGAGACTTGAAGGGGCGGTATAGAAATGTGTGAATAAATAAAAAAAACCAGCCAAAGTATACTGTCTGGTGAAGGTCTAGAATCTAGATCAAGAACATTCGTCTCGTGCGTAATTTCGGGAGTAGAGACAGCAACTATTTCTCACAGGTAACAAGGTCTGATGCATGACAATCAATGGCAGTGCACACAAAGAAACATCCTCTGGAGTTCAGAGACGCAAGGACATGAAACCATTCAGAAGCGCAAAAAACGTAAGTCACAGGATCAAGACATTTATCTTAATTTGATAACTGGGTAGAAATAAAGATTTACAAATGCATAGAGGCCTAACTACATAAACAGGTTGATGGGAAAATAAAATGTACACCCGAAGGTCTTTACTGTGTAAAGTTTCTTTATAAAAATTATTTGAGGCATAATAAAAGCATTTCCTGTATTGCATTGACATGTTTGCAATATAAACAGTGGGAGGACTAACTAAAAGTGCCTCAACTTTACTTCTGTTTGAAATGGTTTGGTGATATGTGGCAGTTATGGATGTAAATATGAATTACTCTTCAGTTTAAATTTAAGTTAAAAAATAAAACTTTTGGTCAAGAAATTAGCAAAAACCCTTTACGGGTTACTGCTTTTGTCCCGCTCTGTATACAAATATTATCTACGACCCTTTAGAGGTTTCTTTTTGTTTCACCCCACATATACCTGCTTCCTGCGAGATAATTTATTTATTTATTTATTTTTTAACACGTTTCTATACCACCCCTTCAAGTCTCCTACTGCTCAGAAGCGGTCCCGACTACAGCCCCGGAGGTGTGTCGGAGTTTACATGCCGAAGCGCCATGAGCAATTGTGAGTGAAAAACTTGCTCAAGGTCCTTACGTGGCAGGTGGGATTCGAACCCGCAACCCTTCGGTTGCAAGGTGGCGACCTTCACCACTACACTACCGCGCCCCACAATAATGTCTAGTACCTAGACACAGTCAAGACGAAGAGACATCAAGTACCACCAGATTTCTACAACTGAGACCTTTCCAGGAACAAGAGTTCGCAAGAACTGAAAAATTAATCCGGAAGCCATTCATGGTAAATGCCATGCACCGAGAGGCTGTGGACAGGAGGCAGGGGCAGTCAGGTGCAGCAGCCAGAAGATACAGGACAACAACACTACCATCCACGTCATTAACATCCATCTTATGGCGTCTCCAAGGGCGTCTCCAGGGGCAACCGAAATTGCTTCCGTCCGGATGGACTTGAGTGACAATGAAAACGATGCTAAACATCGGGAAACGAAAAGGCAAGACCTCAAGACAGAGGTGATCTGTTGGAAACACATGGTTAATTAAATCAATTCCACAAAGCAACTCTGTCTGCATGGCTGTCAAGTCTTTTTGTCTGTCTGTCTGTCTGTCTGTCTGTCTGTCTGTAAAGCACCAATTTCCAATTTACTTTGTTTAGACATCAGCCTTCCCTTTCTCTCGCCCCCCTCTCCTTCCCGTCTCATTCTCCCTTTTTTCCTCTTCATCTGGCGATTCATTTAGGCATTCAAGGTTCCTAACACTGCTGACCATGAGGAGAGAACAGGTGTAGGCAAATCTTGGCAACGACGACGTAGCATAACAGAATCGGTTGCCATGGCAACCTATACAGATCATCCTCCTCTGCAGCTCGGCGCATCCATCTATTCTCCTCCGATGGTGACTATTATTACCCCGAAGCTTAAAGGGCAAGAGACAAGTCTCGCGAGCGAACGAGCTCAAGTACCAGAACGTGAAACCGTTCAAGAGCTGTCATCCATCAGATCCGTTTTCTGTTCTGAATCTGAACTTAGTCAACCCGCATTAGCAGAAAATACATATGCTGCCCAACCTGATGCAATCACGACCTGAACATTGATTATTCAGAGTCATGCAGTGGGAAAAGGCAATTCTGTCGTTAGGCAGATCACAGATCACAGAGAAGCAAATGGCTTTAATTTGCCAGATATAAGAATATCACTTTGCCTTTGCACCTGTGTTGTCCAGCCATTTGTCGACAGCTCCTGTGGCCTTTGCTGAAGCTGTGCCTCTAAACGATCCAAGGCAACATTTCAATACACATTTGTCAGGTGCTGCAGTGCTTTCCTGAAGTAATTAAAAGGTCCAACGTCTCTCTGTCTGTCTCCGTATCTCTCTATTATATTGTATATGTGTTATGTATAAATATACTACTATGCATCCATCTGTGTATTGGTCTCACATACATATAAAGTTGTATGACTGCAGAACACATAATTCACACACACATCTTGGCATTTATTAGTGACTTAACATTGATCAGGTTGATGTAGGTTGGTAATAGTGCGACAGGCAGGTGAGAGGCACATATATACACACACACACACATAAGTAAGCATTCTCCTTACATGTCCAAACCACCTCTGAATGACTTCTTAGAGCAGACTTTCTTGGCTAATCCAATACTAGTCTCTTCATCATTTATTGTGGTCTTAAGATCCCTGCAATTTC
The DNA here is from genome assembly GCA_034693945.1 of Dendrobaena attemsi. Lineage (NCBI taxonomy): Eukaryota > Metazoa > Annelida > Clitellata > Crassiclitellata > Lumbricidae > Dendrobaena > Dendrobaena attemsi. The sequence goes on from JAQFXW010004383.1 coordinate 4,778, forward strand.
TGTCAGTCAATCCATCTCAGCTGTGAGCATGACACATACCTCTTCATTTTGCCTTTGCATCATTTAGCATTCTTATCCATATTGGAAAATAACTTGCACCACTTACAATGATCCATCATTGGGTCCTTTCTGGTCAACTCAGCCTTCATTCGCATCCATGGCGACAGTGTTGTAAATTGAAATGTATAACGGGGTACCCACCGCGTATGGACCTTTAGCAAGTTCTTCACTCACAATTGCTGAAGCGCTTCGGCGTGTAAAACTCCGACACACCCTTGAGCTGTATTCGGGATCGCCTTTGAATAGTTGTGGGCTTCAAGAGGCGGTATAGAAATACACACATACATACATAGTCTGTTGCTTACAATGTAATGTTTATGTTCGTCTTGGTTGCCTAAATGAATGACTTATCACTTATAATAAAGGTGTTTGAAAAATGCGTCATTGGCTGATGAGACTGGGCGTGATAATGTTCCTCAGTTCATGACTTGTGCTTGGCGACCGTGATCGAGACTAGGAAGTCAACCTATTGGTGTGGGTAGGAACGAAAGATGGATATAGACGCAGATATAGAGAGATGCAAGCACACATAGATAGATACCTATACAGACGAGAGAGTGATATGTAGGCAATCACACATGTATGGAGAAAGACCTGTATTCATAAGTAGATAGAAAGCTATATCGCAGATGACAGATTGATGATGGGTTAAATATAAATCTAAAAAATTATATACATATAATTATGCAGATAAGTAGTCAAGACAGACTAGAAGTAAGACAAAGAGACAGACAGACAGACAAAGATACAGAGGCAGAGATAGACATATAGAGAGTCCTAAAGAAATGCAGATCAGATGGTATTTATGCATACATAACGCGTGGAAATCACTATATTCATCATGTCTATCTGTCTGTCTCTTTGTCTATCTGTCTCTTTGTCTATCTGTCTGTCTCTTTGTATGTCTGTCTCTTTGTATGTCTGTCTATCTGTCTGTCTGTCTGTCTGTCTGTCTATCTGTCTGTCTATTTGTCTGTCTGTCTGTCCGTATTGTCTTTCTGTCTGTCTGTCTATCTGTCTGTCTGTTTGTCTGTCTGTCTGTTTGTCTGTCTGTCTATCTATCTGTCTGTCTGTCTATCTGTCTGTCTATCTGTCTCTCTGTCTGTTTATCTGTTTGTCTATCTGACTGTCTGTCCGTCTTGTCTTGTCTTTCTGTCTGTCTGTCTATCTGTCTGTCTATCTGTCTATCTGTCTGTTTGTTTGTTTATCCGTCTGTCTCTTTGTCTGTCTCTTTGTCTGTCTGTCTGTTTGTCTGTTTGTCTGTCTGTCTGTCTGTATGTCTGTCTGTCTGAATTTCAGTAAGTAAATCTTTAAATCTATTTACCCGTGACAGTAGATCAACTAATTCTCTATCATAGATCGTGTCTAAAACCAACCTCCAGCGAAGCTCTTTCGTTTCTCTATAATAGACCTCCTATGACTATATGGACAGAGGAATGCTAAGACCACCTGTATGCATATCTCTAGCAAGTATTGAATATTCATATTGTTCGGACCTGGCCAGCATTTGGGGGCTAAGAGCTAGTCAAACTGGTCCGTTCCTAACCGTCTGCCGATACGCTTCGGTGATCGCGACGGAATGGTCTCCAGAAGTAGGCACGTGTGGGATTAGGCTTGCACGCTTCTATAAAGGGACGGTATAGTCCGTAGCCGAAGGGGGATTGCCGTTTTTGTTTACTTAGACAGCTTTTAACAAAATCAGCATTATAGTTATTTAAACGAAGTTGTCATTGTTATTATAATGTTAACTTCGTGTTTTTATTTAGGAAAATTGTATTTACTAACACACCAATGTTTGGAGACATATGAAAATTATATAATACTAATGAAGGTACTTCTTATTGTTAACGTTGCTCTAACAGTCAACTATCCTTAAAATTTATATTATGTATTGCAAAATTAATTTATCCAAAAGGATTTTAAAGGACTGCTTATTTATACAGGGCATAATCTATCTTCTATATAGCATCTAAACATTTATATAGCGCCTCGATTAGGGTAAACTGTTCAGAAGTGGGTAAAGTGGGCGAGGTTGCCCGAAAAGAGACTGGTCGTGAGATGATATATAGGGAGGTGGAGGGATTTTCTTGTAGAAAGAATTTCAGAGCGATAACATAATGGGGAAGGTCGACGCCTTGCAACAGAATGGTTGCAGGTTCGAATCCCACCCGCCGCGTAAGGACCTTAAACAAGTCCTTCATTCACAATTGCTTGAGACGCTTCGGTGTGTTGACGCCGAGACAAGCTGTGATCGGGACCGCCTCTGAGTGGTAAATGGACTTGAAGGGGTGGTATAGAAATATGTTAATAAATAAATGTAGAAACCGAACACATGGAGGGACCAATAGAATCAAGGGAGCGAGAATGAGCCATAGTCGTTCCGTCTGAAGGGAAGAGAAAGATCATGCCTGTCCGGTGCTACTTTGAGGCGGTCCCGACTACAGCTCGGAGGTATGCCGATGCGCCTCGAGCAATTATGAGTGCAGGACTTGCTCAATGCCTCTATAACGCAGTGGCTTGTGTGTTAATCGAACCCGCGACCATTCGGACGACATATCATTTCATAACACGAAATTATATAGCGCCCCTTAAGGTAATTACTACTCAGAAGGATTGGATAGAATGTCGTTGGATGGATCCGTGCATACCATTTATTATTAATCTGAGGTTTAACGTCGTCGTATGGCAGCACAGACCGTTGACGACAATTGACAAATGTACAATAATATCTAAATGCAATGCAAGTTACATTTTATCAGTAGTCTAGTAGCAGAATCTACTACGATATTATTAGGTATAGCATCAAATAATATTAGTAATTTTAAATCAGCATAAATCGTCCATACCATGTAGGGTATATAAGATGATTAAGGTGACATAAATCAAGGTATTTTATTAATTCATTCTCTCGTATATTATTTCTAAAAAGTCTCGTCTAGTGCACTGCTTTTCAGAGTCGCTCCCGACTACGTGCTGAAGGATATAATTTAGTGTATATACGATGGATAATAGGTTGATCGTTTATTTATTTTCTGGTTTTTTTTCAATATTATTTTCAGGTGTGAGGAGGAAAGGGAGAAATAGTTGTTCCCGAGAGGGCTGGACAGAGAGTGGCAATTAGAGAGGGAGAGAGACAGACAGACAGACAGACAGAGCCAGACAGAGACAGACAGAAACAAAGACAGACACACACAGACACACAGACACACAGATAAACAGACACATAGACAGACAGACAGACATACGTAGAGGCAGAGAGAGAGAGAGAGACAGACAGACATTGAAGATGGCTGGATGGCAGAATTACAACGATCAAGCTGTCTTCTTCTCTCAATTCCTTTGGTCAGCTGATCTGAGTCCGAAGAGAGTGGCCGAGACCTACAAGACGCAACTTCCGGTCATCGTCAAGGTCACTTCCGGTTACGACGGATGCGACGGAATGCACGAATTCGCGATGGACGAAGTAAGGGCGCTATAGAAGTCTTCCTTAGATAGGCCTACAGCTATCTGTAATGTCTGCCTATCTGTCTATTTGTCTGTCAATATGTTTGTATGTCTATCTATCTTTCTATCTTTCTATATATTTGTGTCTCTGCTATTTATCTGTATGTCTATCTATCTGTCTTATTTGTCTGTCTATTTGTCTGTCTATCTGTCTGTCTATTTGTCTGTCTATCTGTCTGTCTATCTGTCTGTCTATCTGTCTGTCTATCTGTCTGTCTATCTGCCTATTTGTCTGTATCTGTCTGTCTATCTGCCTATTTGCCTGTCTATCTGTATGTTTATATGTCTGTCTATCTGTCTATCTATTTGTCTGTCTCTCTGTCTATCTATTTGTCAGTCTATTTGTCTGTCTATTTGCTTGTCTATCTGTCTGTCTATCTGTCTTTCTATTTGTCTGTCTGTCTCTCTGTCTGTCTATTTATCTATCTTTCTGTCTGTCTCTTTATCTGTCTATCTGTCTGTCTATTTGGCTATCTCTCTGACAATCTGTTTGTTTGTTAGTCTGTTTTCTGTGTATCTGTCTATAATTATCTGTCTCTCTGTCTGTGCCTCTGTCTGTTTATTTGTCTGCTTATTTGTTTGTCAATCTGATTGTCTCTCTGTTTGTCTATTTTTCTGTCTGTCTGTCCATCTGTCTGTCTGTCTGTTTACTTATAATGTGTGCGAAGGTTTAATTGCGATGTTTAACATTGCCATATGGAGACAGGATGTAGATCTACTTACTTCTATTTAATAGCATAATAATTATTATACTCCAATTGTTATTGTCCTCTTCAGGTGCATTGTAAAAATTGTCCAAGTCTAAATTGCGCATAATAACCAATCATTTCATTCTAACATCACTTGACATGCTGCAATTTTATACCTTCAACATATCACGTGGACTTTTTGAGCTAGGTAGTGCTTTGAGGCGGTATACTTGTAATGCATACTTGTACTTTAATGGTATACTTATGCTTCAGTATGAACTTCCTGTAAGTATTCATTTCACCTATGAGGCATACTTGAAATGCATACTTGTAGTACTTGAATGGTGCACTTGTGCATCAACAGTGAATTTGTAAGATATACTTATTATGAGGCGTACTTGTACTGCTTACTTATACTTGAATAGTGTACTTGAATAGTATACTTGAATATTGTGTACTTGAATAGTATACTTGAATGGTGTACTTGTGCTTCAACAATGAATTTGTAAGCGTAAGGTATACTTCATTTGTGAGGCCTACTTGTAATGCTTACTTGTTCTTTAAATATGTATACTGTGCAGTGTTCTGGTAGTAGTGTACTTGAAATGCATGCTTTGTGTACTTGTGAAGGTGTACTGCATCGTGGACATTAGGAAGCAGAAGAGAGTTGTGATGACTGATGTCAGAGACCGCTTCGTTAGTATTCCGTTCGACTATCACGTCAAGTTCCACAGCGTCGACTTCAACAACAGACCAGGTCAGGACGTTTGGATATGATGACGACGATGATGATGACGACGACGATGTGATGATGATGATGATGATGATGACGATGATGATGATGATGATGATGATGATGATGATGATGATGGCGATGATGACGATGATTGTTATGTATATGATGATGTTTATAATGATGGTGATGATGATGGTAATGATAATGGTGGTAGTTGTGGTGATGATGACGACGACGACGGTGTGATGAAATTCTATTTCACCTAGAGCATTCACTGTGAACACCTTTAAAGCGACATCAAGCAATGATACTTAAGAGTTGACGTGCGTTGCATTTCTATTAACGCCAGATGGATTGATGGTTCGATAAATTAGGAGGATTAATGAATGGTAAAATAGTGGCGATATATAATTTATAGATGTCTGATATCTGTCTGGAAAGCAGATAAACGTGGGGCGTAGTAGTGTAGTGGTGAAGGTCGCCGCCTTGCAATCGAAGAGTTCCTGGTTCGAATCCCACCCGTCGCGTAAGGACCTTGAACAAGTCCTTCACTCACAATTGCTCGTGGCGCTTCGGCGTGTAGACTCCGACACACCTCCGGGCTGTAGTTGGGACCGCTTCTGAGTAGTAGGGGACTTGAGGGGGCGGTATAGAAATGTGTGAATAAATAAATAAAATAAATTATATTTGAATAAATTAAATGAATGGATAAATGGATGGATGGATAGATAAATAGATAATTTTGTTTCTGAACTCTTCCATTTGACCTTAGCCTACGTTCCTTGACCTCAGTATTGACATTGACCTCAGTGACCTCTGCCTGTGTCCATTCCAGAGGGTCCTGCCCGTCCTCTCTCGGAGATCTGCCCCACTGACTCTTCGACCCAAGACGTCAACCTGAGGGTGATGTTCGAGCAGAATCAGGCCGTCAAGTTCAACGATGGAGCGGATCTAGGAAGTAAAGTCCAGATGGGAGTCTTAGAATACGACGAAGTCTACAAGGAAAGATATCTAGTCTGTCATCCACTGTCCAGTAGTAAGAACATCTATATTATTCTATCCTAAGATTGTCTGTATCTGTCTGTCTGTCTATTTATCGTAATGTCTGTCTCTGTCCGTCTGTCTATCCCTGTCTGTCTGCCTCTGTCTATTTGCCTCTGTCTGTCTATCTGCCTGCCTCTGTTTGTCTCTTTGTCTGTCTCTGTCTGTCTCTGTCTGTCAGCCAGATAACATTACAATATCATATTCAAGGAATGAATAAATAAATAAATAAACAAATTAAATAGATTAATAAATAAATAACTAAACAAATTAAATAAATTAACATATAAATAA
>JAQFXW010004384.1:0-11100 GCA_034693945.1 Dendrobaena attemsi
ATGTCAAAATTAACTTTACATGAGCATTTTATCCTTAAGGTGCCCAAATATGGGTACCTTACCCTATAACCCTCGTCAATTATAATGATGACGATGACGACATTGATGATAAAAGTCGTCGTCGTTGTCGTCATCATGACACCTCATCGTAATCATAATCTCGAGATTTCTAAAGCGCGTTGTAAAGCCAAGCTAATTCACGAGCGCTGCGAAAAGTCAAAAGGGTTAGTCAGAAGAAAGTCTGTGGTGTTCATTGTAATCATCGCGTTGAGATAGCCAGGTAGAAGAAGCAGACAGCCGGTTAAAGTAGCACTTGGAATTTTAATCAAATCTCTGTCCATAAACATTTATGGAAGTCATTAACTGAATTTATGTAGGCAAAGTGCAGTTAATGATCAAGCTTTACTCTTGTAACAGGACTTACACGTTGCCCTGGTGATCCCGGTCCACCTGGTGACCCCGGAGGTCCAGGTGCCCCAGGTGCCGCTACGCGATTTCCATCGTTCCCCTGTTCAATGAAAAATCAATAATAATAATAATGAAAAAATCATTCAGAGCTATAGGCCTATACCGAGGCCGATTTTGTAGAGCAAATGTAACTGTACTTACTGAGGTGCATAAAAATTGATGTGAACCTAAATCTTCACATAAGAATAAAAATGGAGTTTTATATTCTGTACGATTCATCTACGTACTTTCGATGCAGTTCTATCGTGGCCTAATAAGAGCGTCGTATTGGCGCAGCAGTAGATACGACAGAAGTGGGCAGAAACAGCACCGAACACGTTCAGTTTTCAGCCTAATATTATGTGTAACGTCAAATCACTTGACAAACTTTTGTCCGCAATCCATCGGACATCAGTGAATAAAGTCTAATTGTTTTGTTCTATTTCCAGACGGTTTCATCAACTTTTGGATCCTTGAATCTGTGATATTATGTTCTTTTCAAAGCTATCAATCAAGCCATGTGTACGATCGAATGGCATTGGCCTACGCCTACATGTAGCTATAATACCGGGGGCACACTTTACTTTCACTGTCAAAGTGAATACAGGCTACTAGGCCTTATGAATGGGGTGAACCTGTTTATTTACAGGTCTACTACGGTGTATCTCAATCTGAGGCCAATTAACAAAATCCCATTTGGATTGAATTACTCATCTTTATATGGGCCTAAAGATAAAATTTAGGCACTAATATTATTAGGCCTATTTCTATTGAATTAGCCTACTATACAAAATTACTTTCACTTCTTTGCACTAGGCCTATTTGTAACAACAATATAGCAAAGACTGTCTAACGCAGTCGTTTTAACTGGCAATCAGAGTCATCAACTATTGTGCTTACCCCCTGCTGCGTTCGCCCGTCTGTTTTAGAAGTAGCCGGAGGTCCGGGTGGCCCTTGAATTCCCTGAATCAAACACCTTTCGAAATACTCGACGGCAGATACAGAATTATCATCATTACCATTGTACTCATCGTCTTACCATTATAGTGACCTGAATATTAGTATCTCAACATGCAACATTATTAAAATGTATAGTGTTCAAATACTAATTTGTCGGCTTCATACGGTCCTCCCGCATGTTGGTCCAGTCATTTGGGTCAAGCCGGTCAACTTCCGGTCAAGTTATTAGTTTTAGCAAAGTGTTTTATTCTGGGCCCTTTATTTAGACTGTTGTGTTGATGGGATGTTTAAATGCGCTCGAGACATTTCATATCAACATATATAATTTACTTTGTCTCCATCTAACCAATGACGTGCTAGAAGTAAGTAAGTATATTCTTTGAAATTATATTCACTGAGACGTCGTTGATTAAAATAGCCCGTAATTTTTACGGGTTACAGCTAGTTATATACATAATGTAGCATTGTAGCATCGCATGATCAGATTGGCACTACATGACTATATAGCTTACCGGTTCTCCTTTCTCACCCCTTTCGCCTGGAGTTCCAGGGTCGCCGGACAGACCTCGGACACCCTAAAACATACGTAAATTAAATAGGGCTTCTTTCTGTGTGTAAGGGACCATTATAGTTGTAGACATAGACCTCTACACAATTTTAAATTGCAGTTGTATTTATGTAGCGTCGCGACAAGGGAACTCCTCAGAGTTAGTTTTGCTTTGTCTCCGTCTAACCAATGACGTGTTAGAAGTAAGTAAGTATATTCTTATTTTTATATGTGGCGTCGCTTCAAGGGAACTCATCAGAGATGATCAGAGATGATAAGAGACCCTGCTGACCTAACACAGTGAAAATTTGATCGAGAAAATGGTCTTACAGCAAGCGCTCTGGAAAAGATGCACTTGACATTTGAAATGTTCGCATGGATTATATTCCATATACAATGCATGTATAGGCCTAGATGTAGCCTATATGCAATGCTTTGGCTAGACAGGTTAACGAACAACATTAAGGGTCTTATCGGTGCTACGACGTCCTGGCATGCGTCAGAGAATTGATCATATCGCCAGTCGACTCTGGCTCTCGAGTCAATTTGGTCGGCGATGACAGACACGTGTCTTGCTTCCGCATCTCTCGAATTGATTGTGATTGACCATATTAGAGCTTCCTTTTGGAAGCATTCAACAGTATAACGAGCACTGCTTCTTTTAGCATCGCTCTCAACGCACATTATTATGTAGGCTACAGGCCTAATATTTCGTACCGTAACTAGCAAAAGCTTTGATCACTTTGATATCGTAGTGTCGTTAGTACCTTGTAAAAGCAATCTGCACATTGGTGACTCATTAAGAAATTTTAAATAACAGTTTAACTGTTTGTTAGGTGAGACAATTCCATGGTACACAGTGCCTTCAAGAAATCTCTAAATGTATTACGTTGTTGGCTAACTCACATATACATCAATTGGTAGGCCTAATGAGTTATACTTTAATTTATATCTATCCGTGTAATCAACATTTTTTTAGAAACTGAATAAATAATGTCACCACAGAGACCTACAAACCTTGTTACCCATGACGCCTGGGTGTCCCCGAGTGCCCAGCGCTCCAGATTCCCCCTGAAAAAAACCAAGACTATGCTACCTCAGCAACTTCAGAATTGATAGCAGTCATCCTGCAACTGCAGCAAAATCGATCGCAGCAAATCTTGACGTTCATACATAAAGCTAGCAAAGTCTAAAATTTCATTGAAAGTATTAGTACGTATATATAGTAAACACATTTTCATTAGCAATATTAAAACTGTGTTTATTCACCAGTAATTTCTCGCATTAATTAATTAACTTTCAACTTAAGCAGCGCCGTTATTCATTAATATTATTTTATTCCAATGATGCATGCGATTTGTACGAGTTAAATTTGCAGGAACTCCGCTTCTCGAGGTTGCAAGAATGAAACTCTACATCCACAATAAAACACAGACGCTGACACGCTGTAGACATGAAAGAATACTTGAGGCAAGTCCTTACCGGTTCACCCTTGGGGCCCGGGTCACCTGGATGTCCAACGGGTCCAATTTCACCCTATAGTAAATAATCAGATGATGGACTACCATGCAGTTCAAACACTGTATAATAGCGCTTGATTGCTTAATGAGCACCGCTAGCATAAATGCCTCATATAGGCTTTTAATATACCATAAGCAAATTAGTTATTACATGCAGTTCTAAATTCAACTTTAATTGAAAAATTCTATAATATATAGGCCTCTATTATGCACCGATCGCCTGTCAAATGATAACATTATTAATTAAGATCAGAAATGTTGCAGATAATCTCTCTAATGATAACTATTTCATGCTTGAAAAATGAAAATAGGCACTCCGAATATTAATGTTGTCACGTTCAATGTTTGGATGATTACAATAATATAATAGTACTGTTGACTTGAATACAGTGGGCCTATAATAACGGCTGCAACTATTACAAATCCATCAAAACACGAATTCAATCAGAACAGAATTGTATGTGTCACAATAGCCTAATATAATTATTAATTACATAAAAGTAAATGAGAACACATCACCGAGGTTTTGAAATCAAATGAACACAATTGAATTCCTCTTGTCATATGCATATCTTAGGGCCTAGGTTGCTCTAAGGAGAAAGATAGCATTACCGATATGCCTATTGGTCCAGGAAGTCCTGGATCTCCTTGATTGCCTTTAAGAGCCTGGAACAACATCACCAGCGAACAACATCATAAAAAATACGCTGTCACTCTCATTTTCAGAATAAGCTATACGTATGGCTTCAATTTGGTTCGAGATTTCTGCTCCATCTGGCACCCTAGCCAATTCAGCTGCAATGAGTATGCTGACCGTACTCTGTCAGTGGGAAGATGAGACTATGGGGGAGAGGACTGGAAATCCGCCCACATATGACAAGGTTAAAAAAATAAAGTTTCTAAAACGTCCTACCCAGTCTTGGGGCTAACTTAAAGGACTTAACTTATAAAGTCGTGTACAGTGCCATGCCATGTTTCTTTGATGTGTTGAACGAACGAGTAATAAATGGCCTTATAAATGACAATTCTGCAACGAGCAGTTTCATATTACTGACTTATCAGGAGATACGTGAAATGATGCGGAAAATATTTCTGCTGAAACGCAGTCACTCAATTTGTACAGGCCCTAAAGAGGTTACGAGTCCTGGTGTTGTCTATTTTATTTCTATGGCTACCATAAAATGCGATTCACTGGTAATGCAATTTAATCTGGTCTTGCAGTCGAAAACGCAGGAGATACAGACTCAGTAACGCTGACGTTTATTGAGTCTTTACTTAACTGACAAGTAGATCAGACAGAGACAGACGGACAGACACACTAATAAGCAAATAGACAGACAAAGTACACCGGCCTTGGCTGATCCTTTAACTTTATGACAATGTTGCCAACAGAGTGCCATAAAAGACCTATAAAAATACACTGAAACGAAATATTTGAGAACTCTAGCAGTACAGAAAAGACGTTTAGAATATATACAAAGTCTTACTTGGACCATTCGAAAAGGCCCCATGCAAATCTTATATTACAATAAATTAAAATCATATTGCAATTAGAATATAGGCATACACCCGGTTGTAGGCTATATGTAAGCTTAAGTATATACTGTATAATGGGCCTATCCAAAAGGCAATACGATTAAAGGTCTACCTAACGTTGTATATAGCTTAGTGTGTAGACCAAGATTATGTCTGGCATACGTAATTCGATTAGTGCTTGTTTTTGCTTCTCCGTCAGTTTTCTGACGATTGAGGCCCTTGCGAATTTCCTCCAGACTTCTCTGATTTTGATGCTTTCTTTCTTTTCTTTGACGTTATCCATCCGTGTCTTTCGTCTGCCCTCCGCTCCTTACTCCTCCGAGTATAAGCCGCAATTGTTGTTATTTTCATTCATCTTTCTAAATACTTTTCTCTATAGCCTCTCTACCAGTATCTATTCCGCCCTTATATCTTTTTTTTACTTTTTTATCTGGAGGGATCTTCATAGGTTTCTTTTGGTCACTTTGCCGGGTGGTGACCAGTTCTGTCCCGGCAGGGTAAGGAAGCCGGTGGGTCTCTTCTGACCTCTTACGCCTTACACCTGCCGCCTGCGTTAGCCAGCCATCTTCGGGGTTCCTGGTGAGCCTGTCCGCCTCGCGTAGCGCCCTAGGAGGTACTTCGGCCGAAGCCTTCTCCTCGGACGACCAGGCATTCCTTTACTTGGCTGTTCACCTCCCCCCCCCCACCACGTTGAGGTGCAGGTCGGGCTTGGGGGGTATTCGATTAGTTCAATAAGTAAGAAAGAAATATAGACTTTTAGTTGCATCCCGCATTCTGATTTACAAATATAGGCCTATACACTTTGTACAATCAATGAGAAGAATAATTAGAATATAACATTCGAATAAGAAAATAAGTCGTCTTGCTCAGATGACTGTATTTTTTGAGGTACTCACCTTTTTGCTGATGTTTGGTTCCCCTGCTGGAAGTAACGCTGCGCCCTACAGAATAACCATTCGATTGAGTCAGATTAGGGAGATAGAAGTACATGTAAATCTTGCAACTAGAAGATTAGAAGCAAGTGAATTCACAGGGTGTGAGCTTTCAGTGTTGAACTGAATGGGACACGAGTAGCAGGTTTCGGACAAATAAAACTAAGCTATAGTGGGTAAGTAAGTTTAAACTGGCAAATTACGCTTTGGAGTTAATTGAATGAAATTACAGCAATTAAAAGAACTGAGCATCGAATTTCACAACTTTTCACCAGTCATAGAGAAAAAGAGTTCTTGACTCGGAGGTCTACGACAACGATGACGAATAAGACAATGATCACGAAAACAATGGTCACATGACTAATAGGATGTGTCATTGATCGTTACTCACTTGTGGCCCCGGCGGACCAGGTGGACCGGGATTCCCTGGTATACCACCCGGACCTCGGTCACCCTACAAGATTCAGGAAACTCCGTCAGACGGTCAGAAAATTACTGTTTCTTGTCTCATTTCGTTCTCAATGACAAAATGCAATATTAACACCTTTATTGCATTTTTATGTTTGAAATTATTCGTAATGGTATATATTTGAAACAGAGAAGGGAGAATGTAAGGTGACAACATAAAAGGAGGAGAATGGAGAACAGACAGATAGATAGAAGGCAGAAGAGTGAGACTCTCAGACAGGCGGCCAAACAGACTGACAGACAGGCAGACACACAAACAGGCAAAAGAGAAAACCCATTATATGTTTTCTACGATGGTATTTAATTTCTTATTAACAAATATTACTCTGGTAATTAAATTTTCGAAGCTAGTCAGATATATAGCAGAACATTCACCGATGGTCCCTCTGGGCCAGGTGGACCCTGTGGTCCCAATGGACCAGGAAATCCAGGTGGTCCCTGAAGCAAAAACCATATACAAATTATGCATCGATTCAATGCGCACATTCATTGAAACAAGTTTGTGGTATAACATCTCCTATATATGTGAAATTATTAACATAACAGCAAGTCGCATAGGCCTATTCACCGTATAAGGAAGAAATGGTATAGGGCCTCCCTAAATACTGTGTTACTGTGCTATAGAGGTCAATATTCTAATGCAAGTTCTTACTTCATCGTTAGGTCTACTTTTGGCTATGCGTGAGTCATCAGTTTAACGACAGCTTATAACAACAGAGGCCGCTGGCGTCGGCGCTGTTAGCTTGTGTTCGGCTACTTAAAGAACCGACAGACCTCCTCTCCTGTCTGTAGGCATATGGCTTAACGTAAATGGAGTGTGTTAACCGTAGTACAGGATATCTGAAAGTTAGCTATATTATTAGCGTAGGCTATACGCTCTGCAACGACCCGATACTAGTATTAATTAAAGACATCACTTGCGAGCTGCGTGTCTCTGACATGAAGGTAATCGCTACAGCAATTTCAAGAGTCTTCCGATGGTTTTTCGCAGACGCTTAGATCTACTGCCCAGTAGAAGAGACGCAAGAGCAAAAGCGCCGCACATGCAGCGTCACATTTGGGAATATGTGGTGGATGGAAATTTTATGTTCGATGTTGAAAGCATCTATAGATGGTGTCCATCACTGGTTTTACGATAGAGTAATGGGCGCTACGTTGTGGAGTAGACTGTATGTCTAAGTGCGCATTAGTGTTGTGGAAATTACGCCAAGAGAGTTTTTGACCGAGCGAAACGTTTTCATAAATCAGTCGACTCCGAACTACGGAGGCTCGTAGTGTAATAATTGCAATGCGAACATTAAATTTTTATATGTTTGTAGACATCGTTATCGGGTGCTACATCACTAGCTGCATTGCCATATCAAGACGATGAAGTAAAACGCCAGTGAAAACTCATGCAAGGCTGTGGGTGAAAGAAACAATCGCAACTGGCAGGGTAAGATCCGTTTTTTAGACAGTTTATAGGATGTTCTACTCGAATGCCGTGTGGATTGTCATCTGCGATTGCTGAACAGTGATTGTATACTGGACGGATTGACATGGAGGTGAATGGAGATGGGATCGTAATAGCCTGCGGGTCCGCTGTGATTAGCTGCAAATAGAACGGCTGCCTTTGGAGACTCGTTTCAGATGCAGAACAGCTGCTTTTGAATTAGAAAGGAAAGGACCCGATTTGCCAGTTGTCAATCAGTAGCCTGTAGTGCAGTTGCGCTGTCAATCGTCTCCACATAATTCCGACTTAGGAGAAGTAGGAAAAGAGGATCGAAGGAGGAATGCTTCGATAGACGGAGGGAGAGGAGTGGGAGGGAGGGAGGGAGAAAATGGTAAGGGATGAAAAGGATTTGGAGATATGGGGCCAAAAGCGATAGAAGGGGTAGCGGTCAATTGCGGAGCGGTATCAGCGATGTCTCATTGGTGGAAACACGAGTCGTCGTTACTCACGGTTACTCCAGGAACTCCCTGAAGACCGATCCGTCCCGTTGGTCCAGCTTCTCCCTTCGGTCCACTTGGACCCACTTCTCCTGGCTGACCGGAAGGACCAGGTGGACCCTGTCAGCACCAGAATACCATTCAATCGTGAGAAATGTCAACTCACAAAACCCAAAACCCTGCACATATAAAAGACACGACTGCATACTGAGGCCAACAGACAGAGAGACATACACACACAATCACACAGATGCACATAGGCCTACCAACAAATGTCAGATTTATTATTAAATTTGCTATAGACAACGATTTTAGGCTATAATATAAATACAGTGCGAACAGAAACTAAATGATTTGGCGTATATTATATCTATAAATCTAAGGAAATCGGCGATTGTCTATGTTGTTGAAGGGCGAGCCCACTGCCTACCTGCGACGAAGGCAGTGGATGACATTTTCAGAACGTGTTATATTTATTGCTAAATAAGTAGGCCTACTTTAGTACGCCCCAAGGCAGAAAAACAAATTACACATGACAACAATTAACAATTAAGCCCAAACTTACAGAATGCACAACAGAATAAAACGTTTACTAAAAAGAAAATCATGCGCATAAACTACGAAAATGTCCTATTAATGCGTCAAGAATGATTGTTAAAACGGTTTTTTTCCAAATCTGTCTAGCTACTCTTGCCTGTTATTTATTTAGAATGCAAATTATTATGAAGTTCTCGGGCTTCTTGGCCAATAGGTCATGTAATGGGTGATCGCCTTTATTCCATTCGGCCAGTGATTAATCTAGACCAGCGTCGGGGGGAAAGTTCCCCCCAGGATGAGCATTTTCCTCCCAGGAATTTTTTTATATATACATATGTTTTATATATGTTATTTTTTGAACCACAGTGTTACAGTGTTATGGTGTATATAAAATAGGATTCCCTCCCAGCTTTCGTGATTCTCCCCCAGAAGCGGGGGACTAGATTACACACTGCCATTCAGCGAGTATTATAATGTAAGCGAAGGGTGCTATGAATAAAACGTTGAGAGCGATAAAAGTCATATGTCATTCTGTAATTAGCGGATGCTTTTCACCTGCGATCCGTTGAGACCTGATGGTCCAATGGGACACTGCAGCTGACATTTCCCTTCGGCCGCCGACTGATTAAACTACAAATCAGATCGACACGCAGTCAGCTCAGACAAAACAGAAACAATAATAAACTGCTCCTTAAATGTAGTTGTTTCCTTAGATGTAGTTGTTCATAATAACTTGTATGACTCGGATCAGGTGAAGAACTCAGAGTATTTCGAGTATCGTTCTGGTAGACTACGTACTCTGTAGTAAGCGACGCTGAGAAATAATAGAATATAGAATAGAACATAGGATGGACTGACGTGATCAGTGTAGGCGCATAACTCTGTGCGGTAACTGCGACTGTTAATTAAAAGTCGTGATTACAGACTGGACGTCACTGCACATAAAAACAAACTCTGTGAATCGGTAGGCCTACACATATGTCATGTAACACGGACAGGAGAGCAATGGAAGTAAGACAAGACGGAGCAGAGAGAGAGGGGCATCATCACTTGGGGGGGGGAGTTGGGCCATTAGATTGAATTAGATGGAAGAGAGGCAGTAGTCGATGATGCCTTACTCTTGGTTGCTTTGTTTTTGTCAATGCTGCATTTTCTTCTTGTGCAAGAATCTGTTGAACACAATAATTATGCGCAACAATTCCTCGAATCAACAGAACTAAACAATTTGTAAATACGCAGAAAATAAATATACAGCCTATATACAAGTAAAATAATTATAACTACACGCATGCATACAATAGTGTAAGGCTAACCTGCTGTAAAGTCGACCTGCGTGTCGTGCTAGCAGGCTGTATTTTGTATAACTTGTACTTGTAAACCAAAGCACTGGTCGTTAAAGAATAAATATTATTATTATTATTAATTATAATAAGCTTACACACGTAACCGTTTTGTCTACTCTTCAATTCCAATAAATTTAGCTCTTTAATTCTGATATCTTCCGTTTACTGTTATTGCGGAGCTGATGTTTCGGGATTTATATCTCAGTTCCACATCCGATAATCCGCAGTGATCCGTGTCTTTTTAAGTTGTTCCCGAGACCTAGATGAGACTGAACTTGTTCACTATTCAGAGGTGAGTATACATAGGCCTACATATAAGCACACACTCATGCATACATGCATGCACACGTAGGCCTACATACAAACACACGTATACATGTACATGCACAATTAAATTATATACACACATACATAAATGTAGGCGTACACACTAGTATCCACAACAACGATGATGCTGACTATGGTAATGGTGATTATGCTAACTTGAACCTCGACTATAGAGAACCGTAGCTTTTAGGATAGATTCTATTGAGTGCATATTTGGTCCATTCTTAAAGAAATCTGTCGGAGATGAAGTATCTTACCTTTCTCGTTCCGAGTTCATCGCATTTCTCTCTGCGTGGTTTATTCGCATCGCAGTACATCATCAGAAGCTGAATGTCGACCTTCATTGAGCATTACAGAAAAAGAAGACCCAATCATCATTATTATCCTAATTATTATTGTCACTATTATTACAGGCTATAACCTTTGATACAGTAATAATAAAAATAGTTATTGTTACGACTTCTATTGATGGCAGTACTATTCTATTCTATTCTATTCTATTCTATTCATAGATTTATAAAGCGCCTCTTTCAGTACAACCTAATCAGAGGCGC